>JAQGBJ010000372.1:0-44181 GCA_034698345.1 Sphaeridia pumilis | reverse complement strand
TATGGATCATCGGCTGCTCCAGCTTCCAGGACATTTTTGTATTTGTTGTTATAATGTACCCAATGCATTTCCATCGGAAACCTGTGAACCATAATATTAGTAACTTCAAATTTTTCAAATCAATTTTATGCTTAAAAAATTCAAGTTCACCGTTGTCCCCTCAAGGCGTGCTCGGATCCTTCTTCCAGCGTTGAGCCCCAGTGAAAATGTATGTTGTGAAGAGTATAAGCTCCTTGACGGAATTCTACTTGAAATTGCGGTGGAAGCGAGCCATTTTCTAGGCTGAGCTTGATGTTGGCTGCAAGAGCAACATAATTATGGACACCGTCGAGAGACCTCAAACTAACGTAACAAAACGTGGAAACCTTGATTCACCTGCATGTCCATTGTTGTAAACAGTGAATGTCTTGATTGGGTCGTAGTTCTTGCAGCTGCTTCTCATTTCTTCCGGTTGTGGGAAAGCTCGTCTGTCGATAGTAGTGACGTTGATGGGCGACTGCCGCCGTCCTGCTGAGCAAAGTCCTTTCCAGTGGCTACAGTCATCGCCAGAAGGTTCGTAGCACCAGCCTTTAGGAAAAGACCAAAATTAGTTAAAGAACAATATATTCAGCTTACTAAACGAAAAGCTACATCATAAGCTACACACTTGTAATTCGTGGAAATTGTTGCAACTGAATAAGCAGTGCAAAAATCAAGCTAACGCTTTGCACAGCCTCCATGGAAGTTTCAAGGTTTTAATTCTCTTTGTGAAAGACTTGAGATATTCCAACAAAACCAAATATTTCAATGCTTGTCTGTCACCGGTAAATTTTTTGCTATAGCAACAAGCAAAAATGACTAGTTTCCAACTCAAACTCTATTTGACAAATGGCAGTATTCGTGTTTTTTGAGCTCTCTAATAAATTCCATTGTCCAACTAATTAAACTTAGAGAGCGCGGAAATATTCAGTAAGTACATTAACACGTGCAAATCGTCTCAGGTTCAAAATTTGACCAATTCCCACGCTGGGAAGTTTTATGTGTGAGAACCTGGAATTTTATTGCATATCCGCGCATACAATGTTTCAGAAACATTGTCCTATCTTAATCTCGTTTTTCAATCTTTTATGAACTGTTAAGTTACGCAGGACTAAAGTTCAGAATAATTATAATTACGACCACAAATTCCACCTTGAAAGATAGCCTCAAGGTGCGGCAGCGATACTGTTTCGTTCCGTCCGATTTCGTTTCACTTTTATTCTCCTGCTTTCAAATTATAGCGCTCAGGATTTAATCTTGTAGTTGATAATTCGATCATTATTCATTGTATGTCCTTTTTCATGATTAACATTGAAGTTTTTCCAAGATTTTTCCTTGACAAAAATGGCTCTACGTAAAATAGCTAAAGAAATAAATTTCTCTCGTTCAGAATAGATGGCGCTGTCATGCCGCTAACGCGAGCTAGAATTTGCGGGAAAACGTTTCAGCTACAAGTTCCAGATTCACTTCTTTTGGCTCTTTTCCTGCATGGTTTCGAAAAATTTACTTTAAACCTGTAGACTACGCACTTGCTTGGTAAGTTGGTTTTCCCTCCTGACCTGTACATTTTTAACCCTTGACCCCTAACCCTTGTTCCCGAAACTTTGCTCATCCAAGTTGTAACAATTGTATATATAATCCTCGCTAAAAACCCTTGCAGCAAAAATAGGGTTGTTGCCACGGGAATACACACTTTTACACGCAACAAACTTTGTATTTGCCACAAAGAAAATTGAAAAGAAGCTTTGGGACTGGCGACAGTCTGGCCAGTTGTGGCGGTGGCAAAATGGAGCCAATTTCCGTGATGATAACCGGCAGATATACAAGTTATCTTGTGTGTTATTCCTTGAATGTTACATACACACTTGTGTCCGTATGACGACGACACAGATATATATAATACAGACAGAGAAGAAAGAAACGTTGTTCGTTTTTGGTATTGGTAAAAGTTGGGACGGATTCACCCCTTTCTCTCACTCACAGCTTATTGTCGGCAATATCCCAATTCTATTCTCCTTCCTACCGCCAACAACGCCGGCACTTGAGGGAAAGCACGATGGAAAAAGTAGGTACGAAGAAGAACAAGTTGCTTCTTCGTCTTCTTCCACCACATTTATATGGAACCAGCCGTTGCCCCATCCAACCAGTCAAAGCTGGTTTGGCCCCGCGACTAAAGGTATTTCACATGCTCTGCTGTCGTTCTGGCCCAAGTTACACAACCAGCCGTCCAAACCTGCTGTCTTTCCAGTAAGGCATTGAAACCGGGGAAAGTCAGTCGTAGACATACACAATGTCGACTTGCCTCGTCGTCGACTTTTACCCTTTACAAAACCCTGTTTTTTCTTCCCAACACATTTGTCGACGGCAAACAAAACTGCTTCTTTCTACACCAGTTGTTGATTGTTTTGTTGAAAATTCAATTCCAAATTCCCACTCACAATGAAGTCGTACATGGCCGAATGTACCAAGTCACTCGTCAATACCTACTCAATATGCTTCTGCTTTTCTCCACGCTCCTGTAAACATTGAAATTAGCTTTGAGCTTCTGCACTTGTCCAAAGTGCCAACAAATAGTCCGCCGGTTACCTGCTGAATATGCACACATTTGGAGTGTTTTTCAAGTGCTTTTATTGTACTTTGTCAAAGTGATATCCACGTGGTGATTGCAGTCAATCATCGGAGCCAATTTCAAACTGTGACAATTTAAGCTGTTAGCGATTAATTCTAGTGCAGTTCCTGGCAATTTTGAATGGAACGGTTATGTATAATCAAACGTAAAATGCGACCGGTGTCATCATGAACAAACGCCGCACCATCGGTGACTTTCGGTATCATCGAAGACGTGTCTATTAAACGTTACTGTTATTTTGGGGCTGTCATAGTGTTTGGAAATATTATTGGTCCGGTGAATCGGACGTTAATGATATGGCGCATCACCCTGCCGAATTGCCAACCAAACTGTCTGTCAAAAGACAGACGCTTCAGAGATGGGCTTCAGCGTGAGTTTCAACTTTTTTTAAATTGCAAATTATAACTGTAGATGTGTGTAGCCAATAATGTATTTTATGCATACAAAAACCTTCTGCGCATCTGTGCAAGTTTTTTCAAAAATTGACAAAAATTTGCAAGCCATAATATGTTTGTTAATTTTGCTCCAAATGTATAACAAAATGCAGCTTGAAAGTGTCCTCTAAAACTTGCTCCTTTTCAACTATCCACCTGCGGTAGCCTTGGGCGATCATTGCTTTATCATGACACACATGTGAATATTTACTGAACACATAGTCCATGCAATAGCCGCTTTCTTGTGGGACGCAATGGATAATTAATACGTTGCCATTACCTTGTACAATAGAGCATTGTACACGGGCCATAGGTTTCTTGGTCGCCGTACTTCTATTTCCGTCCTATGTCCGTTGCCGCTAGAGCGAGAGCCAGTTCAGGTGGATTTTGTGACCACACATTTATTCGACTTGGAATCAGATATATTCACTATACGCCCGTCGTCGATGATTTTGAAACGTTGTATGTGGTCATATATGGGGCTGAAGTTGAACAAGTCTTTTTTATTTGGAACAAGTCCGGGCTGTAGAAACCCGGTGATTTACCTTTGCAGAGTGATTTGAATTCCTAATTGTGGAATCGTAAAAAAGGCTTTTGTGCCAGTTTAATGGTGCGCAGATAGGAGAACAGGTAATAGAGAAACCCACAAGGTGAAACGTGAACAGGAAAAAGTTGTAATTGCATGCATACAACCAATAGGTTCTTCCTGGGTTCCTTGTCTTGTTTCAGTATATTCAGGAGAAAGAATGTAATTTAAAAGTTGGCTCAAGGAATTTGCCAAAGTTGGATTACAATCGATCAAGCAAGTTTTCAGTTTCAATTCACGTTGAGGAATTTTTTGAGGGCCCAGAAAAAACAAGGGGAAATTGTAGGGCAAAATACGTCAGGTCGAGTGAATCCGCACCAATGCCTTCAAAAGTGGCTGCTGAAAAAGCAAGGATTTTGCCACTTGAACGAAACGAGAGAGCAGAGGTGAAAGAGGCGAACGTGAATTACGTCAAGTATATAGCAAAATGAGGTGATGATTGAGGACTGGTGAAACGATGTAATTTACTCTTGGTTGTTACCGGTATTTCGGACCTGCTAAATCTATGGCATGGCCATTTCTCCAATGCATTAGACACGTCTCAACCAAACGTGGCAAAGATTAAATACTGTGGGAACCAGGACGAACGAGATCCGCGGTCCACAAGGACCAGTAGCAAAAACATCAACAACTTTTTACATCAACTACATTAATGGTTACAGATTTTATGAGGCTGAAACATGGAATGTCGCACCATGTTCGCTGTGGATGCGGTGGTGGCAGTTTCCAACTACTTTTTCTCGACTCTGTCTATAATATATTTTCTAGTGCTGTGATCGTCCCCCACTAGAAAAAGTTTTGCGATTCTCCAATGTAGTTGTTGTTTATACATGTATGTGGCCTCGTGTGTAGTTGATTATTTATCAAGTGTCAGTCGTCTGTTTTTGACTCGAGTTCCATTGTCACCAAGATGACTTGTTGTTGTAAAAGTCGTCTTGCGTTTCGCTAAGTCCTTCAACTGGACTTCGGGTTTGCGACGGAATGGACATGTGTCCTTTAACCAGAGAAACGTTTCATTATTTGACGACCACTGGAACTATATAGGCCTGCTTCTTTCTTGATTTCCCCAATTTATCCAGTCAGTCAAGCTGCAAATTTGATGTAAAAGTAGGCATGGAAAAGAGGTCTGTCTTAGTTTGAGACTGAGGCTTGGCTTGTGTTCTTGTATCCATCTGCTTATTGTTAATCGGCATCTGGTTTCTGTATCGACGTTTTCATGGAACCAAAAGTTGAGGATAGAAATTGGAAGACTTTGTTAGTTGGTCCAAAGTGAAAATTTGCAACAACTTTTCTCCACCCGCTTTTAATCAACTGGAAAACTAAAGTATGTACAGCAGTCAGAAACTGGGTTTCTAGCAACTGACTGACACACAAGTTGCTCAAGTAAATCTCAAATTGTCAGTAGAAGAAATCTAGTAGGTTGCGAAGCATTAAAAATGTATTCAAAACACAAGTTGTGATATTCATCACAGGTGCGTCCCAGAAAGAAACAAAACTTGCAAAAGCCAAAGTTGAAGTCTTTTTTCCCGTTTGCTTGTTTGGGAAAGTTGTGATGAACAATCAGGATTTTTTCAAACTTGTTGTTTATTATTTCTTGCTAACTTTGTAGTTGAAAAGTTGCTAAGGCAGAGTTTTTGATGAGATACTGGATCAGAGGTAGAACGTAGATACATTCTGAGAAAGCAGGATACAAACAGGATATAAACAGGAACTGAGAATTATACAAGCATCGTTAATAAACAAAATGTTTGTCCTAACTAAAAAATCCAACTTTGGCGAGAGAGGTCCAGATTTTTTTGCAAATTGCAATTTTGTGACGCAACTGTGAAAATTAAAATTTTGTCATTGATTTTGCTTTTTTCTAGAAGACTTCTCTTGTTTCATGCCAAAAACAAAATTTGACCGGGTTTTTAAACATTAGATGTTGCTCGCCGGACCGTATATAACAAAACATCCATGCCGTTTTTTCCTATCTATTATCCTTTGTATAAAACAAGCCAGAAGTTACAGAAAAACAAGCAAAGGGAATAGCAAAACAACAAAGGTAAACTTTTGTTTCCGTGCCGCGACCTTGTGCAAATACACAACTTGCTCATTACTTGTTCTATATATTTTTCTTAAATGTAAGTCATACTGTCGGAGCCATCTTGTTTTTGCTACATCAAGTCACGTGCCGGCAACGGCAATGGCCATCAAACAGAAACTTGCAGCAACATTTTGCTTTCGACGCCATCCCTTCTGATCAAAATCATCTTAACTTTCTCAAAACAGTCGTATCAAGTTGCAATTACGTGCTGGATAATTGGAAAGCAAAGTCGTTGTTTAAATTCGTCGTGTGCAGTATCAACATCGACCAGTTCAACTACTGCACCGACTGGCCATTCCTAGTTAACAGATAAACTCTGGCAACTTTTGGTGTTTTCTCCAAGGCGGAAACAGAAATTCCTTGGGGATTTGCGAAATTTACTGGCTTCATTCCATTTACTTTTCTTCTTCTTTCCTAGCTATCCCTAGCTATATGTACGAGAAGGCAAAACTTTTACTTTGATTATCCTCTAAGCCGGTAAGAAAATAACCTTTTTTATCATGGTATTCTCATCCCCGTGTAATCCAACGGTATAAGACAGGACCTTCTGATACCGGAAAATTTCAGTTTTTCTTACCTTGTGTTCTTTGAACTTTGTATACCGTCTTCAGGTTCGGGTAACCAAAAGAAACTTGTTTTATGCCTTTCATGTGCATCCAATAATAATTTCGACAAAGACCTTGCTGGCAGTTTGTATGATTCAAAAACAATAATATTCTGTTCAAAATGAGGAAAACAACAGAAGCATATTTAGTTGCTGCAATGAACGTAAATTCCGTTGAAGATCCAACGTTTTCTGTCATCGTTAAATGTATTTGCCGGGAAAATGCGTTGAGAATCTTGAATATTCATGCCTCCAAAATCTCGGACAAATTTCCGGCATTAAGCGCTAAATAATATTCGCCCCATATGTGGCATGAGTCAAAATGACTTTAATTAGTGGAAAAGCAATTAGTTTTTAACTTGTACAAAAACCAAGAGTTTTTTGCAAGAAATTATGCACTAATTTGAAGGTTCTGCGCTGATTCAAAAATGAACCGCAAAAAAGTATATTAAAAACCACTAGCTCACTAGGGCGAGTTTTGAAAACTTTTGGCGGGCGCCATTTAAATGAGTTCTTGCCCTACTGGCTTCCCTTAAGCTTTTGAAATAAATTCCACACCACGTCGTTTTGGTGAAAGCCAAAAAGCCAGCAGCTCATGCCCTTCTTCTTTATGCATGCAAGGAGAGGTCGAGAAGAAATTTCTTGCAATGCAATCGGGCAGATAAGCTCCATTGCTACTTGATAATAATAATAATATCTGCCTAAATATACTGAGCGTTTAATCTAGCGTAAGAATTGTATTTCATGCTTCCCGACCCCGGAATATCTCAAGCACAGTGGATTTCAATAGTATATTCTTATTTCGCCAACCACTTCTTCTCTCCTCGATCCTTTCCATTCTCAGCTCAGCACAATCCACAACCACCAATTCCAGCAACTTTCCAGATCCAACTTACTTGTACAGATTTAGATGGATTCTCACAAACTCGGGAAACAGTAGTACTCAAAAGCTTCTTTCCAAATACTCGTTTCATTTTTCCACATTAAATTGAATTTCAACCCGATTCTATCAACGCGAACAAGGAACTGTGTAGCAACGAAACGAGAGCTGACAATGGAAATTTCTGAGGACCAAAAACTCATCTACAAATTTTGCTACAACCGCCAACTTTGATTCAAGAGGCGCTTCGAATACTAGCCTTGGAGCTAGAGCCGAAGCTACTATTCTAGCTGCGAAATCTACAAGTTCTAGAGGACACTTGTCATACCGTCAACGTCTATTCGGCATCTATTCGATGCCGTTGGTTGAGGTTCCTCTCGCCTTGACAAGTACACAATTGAATATAGCCAAAGGCACTATCAAAATCTAGTAGGTAAGCAAAATAGCTGGGGTTTGCACGTGTTCTACAATTCTATCCCTTGCGGGGCTTGCCTCTATATTATTCAACAATATTATATTCCCAAGGTAAAAACACAAGCTTTATGTAACACGGAACCTCCGCCATTATATACACACCGAGGACGAAAACGAAGAAACATATTGCCAATATTGAGGAAATCAAATTCACAATGACAACTTTCGCTCCTTTGAAATTGGTCCTGAAAGGGAATTCCATAACAATACATCTCAGAGCTGGGAGAGTGTATTAAATGTGCATATAAAACAATATAGTTTTCATCATTTCTACAGCTATGGAGTCTATTTGACTCCTGGCGGAAATGATGGCTGATTGCTTGTTAATTTGGTAATAATTAGTCCCGGCTCCCAGTGCATATATACGATTCCCAAAAATTAATTTCCAACGTAAATACTTGAAGCTTCACCAGCATTGAAACTGCGTAGATCTAGTGCAATTTAAGGCCATTGAATTGAAAGCAGCAGCAATCAATTTCGATTTGGCAGGATTTAAAACTGTCAGATCAACTTCTCCTTCCGCCTATTAAGCTTGAAAGAAGAAGCTCAGACTGTAGTAAATCTCTGCTTCTTTGAGAAACTGTCAAAAGACAAACTCGACACTTTCTTATGTATAAGCTGACAGATATGAATGAGGAGGCAGAGACAAAATGTTTCCAAAAGAGCGTTTTGATATTTGGCAAGAAGTCATGCATTTAGTACTATGTACCTAATATTCTATTGCTTCGTTTTGGATTTCATGAACTGGATTCTCCAGACACATGTGTTTCATCATAGCACAGGAAATTAAACTGTTAACCACAAAACCTGTACATGCTTGACGTGGAAATGACGTTGGTTGTTACCGCACAGAAGCTCACCAGGTCGCCCCCGATTTGGTTCAAGAGCTTCGCCAGAGCGCAGCGCTGCTGCGCTTCGGTTTTGACGCCTTCAGCTGGAACCAAAAACCAACAATGACCTCTGTCAAGTGCATACAGTATGAGTATGGCGACACTTGAAAAAATGCGGACACAGCTTGACTTGCCGAAATTAAACACTTTAAGATTTGAAGAGCACCTGTTTGGAGAAGAGAAGACGGTGGCGGCATATGTGGCAATGCTTGAAAAAGACCTTGAGTATGCGAAAATTCCCGGGAAAATATACGTTTCAAAAAATGTACTTCTCTAAGCGAGAAAGATTTGTGAGGTTGTGAAACGGCTTGAAGGCTCGAAGAATGGCGTGTTAGCGTATAAGAATAGTAAAAGGTCTTTTCATGTTGGTAGTCGTGTCGCTATTGTAATATTATTCGGGTGCCATTGAAGCATGCCTTAAGTATGACAGATGCATTTGGAGAAATATAAGGTGAAGGAGGATGCCACTATTGTACTTGTTCTCGTCGAAATGTTATGGGAGAAAGCAAAAGTGAGAGCAAGATTCGATAATCCTCATCCTCGTCCAGCCTCTCTCGCATAAATTATACTCTTGTCAAATTTAAGGCAAAAGGTCGAGAGGATGTGGAAATGAGGATTTATTACATGTCATCATTTGCCCAGGCAGAACAAGAAAGCAAACTTGAAAAGGTGGGCGGGACCATGTGGCGAACGCTTACTCGGCTACAAACGCTTCTAGTGTGTCTAATAAGAAGGAGTCGAGATGGAAAATCTCCCAGCCTCTCCATTTCCAGTGCTGGAAAGCTTTCAGCCTCCCAGCCCTCTGGCGCTTTTAGCAAATTAATTTGCTAATTTTTTCGCAATCACTAGAAGCACTAACCAGTCGTCCAAAAGTCTAGAATATGAAGGATATTTATGTAGGGCTTTGTCAATGTCACAATGCACTAGAAACTGTGCTAATAATAATGATGATAAATTGCGCAACTGACGAGTATGGTCATCAAGGGACTTTCCGCGGCTGTAATATAATAAACGGCGCTGCCGTTGGATCCATCGTAACTTTTATAGGAGGTTCCGCGATCTTCAGGTACACAAAGATCAAGCTGATCTGCTGGAAATTTCTCGTGATATTGGCAACCCTGCTGATGAGTCCTTGAAGAAGAAGCCATTGATTAGGCCCATCACTTAAAACTTGTTCCCTCCGCTAACCACAACACGTAAAGTTTCTCGCAAACTTTGCAAATTTCGGCCATTGGAAAAACCGCAACGGGCCGGATTTAAGTGCAGGTACTCAACAAAGTGCTTTTGTACCAAAACGGCACTGTTCGAGGTTTGTGGCAGCTTTTCACGGGCAAAATCTGGGAGTTGACAAGCTTCCACAGCTTGTAACGTTCGATATTTTTTAAGACAAAGAAAGAATATGAGAAAGCAAGTGCATTTGTGACGTTTTGCCATTTCAATCGCATTGGAGCTTAACGACAGAGGCAAGTCGGTGAGCCAGTTCGCGTCCAACTGTCAAAGTCGCTATAAGTCATCATAAGCTCTGTGCTCAGTCTGCTTTCTGGTATACGAAAAAAAATGAATTTTTGCTGAAAAACTTTAATATTAGCCCCGTAAGCTGTGGGTCGGGAGAAGCGGTGAAGGAGCTATCAATTTCGCTGATATGTACCAGCAGAGACCAGTGGAACATACAGGACTTGCGGAGGAAACTGTGAGAAAGGCTGCTTTTTGCCTGGGTGGATGCAAGCAATCGAAGTGGATGTCATGGATGGAGAGTCAGTTGGAGAAACATTTATGATGCCGTCTTTTTGGACTTTCTTTAGTCTTGGAAAAGAATTATTATAAAATACGTGAGACGCTTGCAACAGGGAACAATGAGGTCATAAAAGTCTTTTTCAACTTCTTCTTGTCCATTCTCTGCTCCAGTCAGTACTGGTGAGTTCATGCTTTTAATTTTCAAAGTCCTTGCATCACAGAGATAGTAAATTTTAAACCTGGCGCCGCTGCTGGCAGAGGAGATATTTTGTGAAGAGTTGTACTTGGCGGTAAACTCGGATTTCGTTACCACCCATTTCAAAAAATACAAAGGATAACCCGGGCCCGGGCAAAATGGAACAAAATCGAAACGTATATTATTATATATATATGTCACTGTCACAATACACACGTGCCAGCGTCCAGCCGGCCATCGAGCTTCTACGATAGATTTTCAACTGTCAACCCCCAGACACTCGGATACGGCTATAACTGACAGAAATCCACGGTTTATATTTTTGCTCCGAAGACAAAATTGACAGCCTTGAAATTTTTCTGGCTCAGCGTTTTTGGCCTTAGCTGTATATATTCTTGACCTATGCACATCCGCCATTTTTTGATTTGCCGCCATTACTGATTTCCACTTGCCGTTATAGAAAGGTCGATTAGCAGCAAATCTTGAAAATTGACTCAATCCGACAAACTCTACTCTGACTAGTTGACAGCCTGACGTCTTCTTTTTCTGTTCCCTGCACAACTTTGGTACTTTTGCGAGTAGTAATATTTCATGTGTTTTATAGTAGCTACTGCTAGTTCTGCTTGTTTCAGTGCTTTTGAACGTGAACTCTAGCCGTTTTTAGTTTTAGAACTAGAACAGCATAGCCACTTTAGATGGTGGAAGAGAACAAAATTTTGCTAGAATCAGGACTTCTGAAGGCAGACTTTATGGCACCAGACAACGTCAAGGTTTCTTGCTCGCTTTGCACACATATCTCCTATATACACATCGAACGAAACGAAAATCCAGCGGAAGTTATACCCAGTTGATCCCTGCAAATCTAACGGTTCACCGACTCATCGTTCAGGTTTGCCAACTGGTTCTCTGGTGTTTCCGGTTTTTTTGTCACGTTTCTTCAATTCCTAAACCAAATGCAGGTCATGTAGAAAGTTATAGATTTCCAATGACGTTTTGAGCCATTTTGGCAGTTGTCAGTCGCTCGTTGTTGCAGGCCAAGTGCAAGCTGTAAAGGTTGCTCAATGCGTATCGATCAATCAGTGATAAAATATTTACACGTTTAATCACCAAAGCTCAATTACAAGAAAGAGGTATTATTTTCGTTGCGTACTCGGTAACGATCAACAAACGCAACTTTCTGCCAACGCACATAAGCTCCATCAAGCGTCCGCAGGAACTTTCACTACTGACTTCGGAGAGATCAGAGCCAGCTTTCTTTGTTCATTTTTTGGGCTCCGGTGTCGGTAGATGGCGCTAGCGTGGGAGCAGAAATGGAAGCGGTTACGGCAGGCTGCAACGTTAAGAGGTGCTTCGAAAATTTTGATTGAGATGTTGGAAAAGCATGTTAACTTAAGTTTGTGGTTTGATAGCAAAGTTGAAAAAATATACCGCAGATTTTGGTCTTCGACGTTGCCGCGAAAATCAAACGGCAAATTACACCTTGTCTCAGAATTCTTCTCCTACCCAATTTCTTCTCTTGCTTTCACCTTAATGATGGTTTAAGCCTCTGAAATTGCTTGTGGCATCTGAGGAGTAGTTGATGTATTATCTTTGTGGTTTGGATTCTCTCACCACTGGAGAATCCAGTAACCTTCATCTATCGTAATCTCAAGTAAACGTAGGTGTTTCTTCTTGACGTTCCTTGTAGTCATGAAATGACGGCTTCCTTCTGACCCGGCAAGGTCGCCTTTTCATCTTGTAAAAGTATCAATGTTACTGCGGGCTGTGAGTGGAAGCTTCTGCTAAACTGGTAAATTGCGGCAGAGACGACACGACATCATTTACCAAAGCGTCTGTTATGGATGACTCGCTATCTTTCCTTGTCTTCTCAAGAAAGTTGCAAACATCAGCCACCACCTGAGCTCAAGCAAGATCTCTCGACATGCTAATCTTCAGGTCGTCGTCGGGATAACCTAGGCGAATATCGCTGGCAATTTAAGCTTTTCATCTGCATCTGAACATGGCACAGTATTGGCATGCTAGCGTGAAAGGCGTCAAAGTTGCAAGGCTCTTTCCAAACTGACTGAGTACAAAGGAAAGGTACCAATATAGGAAAAACATAGAAAAGTTTGCAGACCTAAGCCTGACTGAGAACCTCCTTGAACTTGTGTATGTTCTCGTGTGTCACCTGATTTATTACCATGGGTGCATTTGGTCCCAAGTATTTCGAGTGCAAGAAGGCCATGAGTGAGTGTGTACATACACAATACTGCAGTGGTATTAATGTATTAGCTGACACATAAGGCCTCGAGCAAAGAAGTAGTCGAAGAATATAAGTTTAGTTACTCCTCTTGGGATTTACGAACTTGGTTTCCGCAGTCATCAAAGTCCAAAAGTTTGCTGCTCCGAATTTGGATCTACGGTTCAGCCAGCAGACCAGTACAGGGGCATCAAGCTACGAAATTTCTAGGTATCCAGTTCTATAACAGAATTTTTGCTGCTGATATCAAAATTAAAATGTTCCATCAAAGAAATATTTTACAACATCTTGTAGGGCTGCTAACACTAAAATCCTGTCATTTTCAGACAGCTTTGTTTAGACGTTGCTGTCATTTTCTTGATGAAATATTTTATTTTGCCTGCGGCTGTTTCTCTGTTCGACATTGTCGACAAATTTCTCTTCCTTCCTTTCCCATGTATACATGTGCTACATATTTATAAATGCCAAATATGTTGGAACGTTATGCACGAGAATGCACATTTAAAGAGTGTATCAAAAGGAGATTAATACATTTGTGTGGGCGACTCGCTATATAAAGTACTTACGTGACGAATGGATGCCGTCATAACTCGTGGCTTAGCCAACAGCCCAACTTTCTCAACTTTCGCCAGCCTCAGCATCTCATAAACAACATTTGTTTGTCACTTTGACATGGGCCCAACAATGTATTGCATACGTCTATATTTTGCGAGATTATGTCATAAGATACATATATCTGTAAACTTGCATTCAGTGATATTGTATGGGTGCGGCAACGGCATATCTGAGTCATTTTGGCTACACATTCCAAACTTGTTAAGGCTTTCAAAGAAGTAAAATTGGGAAAATTATAACAGCATTCATGAATGTTGGGGTACTGAATGACAGAAAATACATCAAAATTTTATATTTTGATTGACTTGCTTGGAAATGAAACGGATGGCTGCTGTTGCTATTTACAGGCCATTTGTAATGGAGGGTAAACAAAGTAATAAATTTTTAGAGAGAGGCCAGTTAGCCGAATGCCTGAAATATTCGGGTGCCAACTACCCGAATATTTAGACCCGAACCCGATGCCTATTAGCAGAATACCCGATGCAAGTTAGCCTAAACCAATACAAATTACTCGAAAATTTCGGACTCATACCCGATGCCAGTTAACTGAATACCGGACGTTTGCCGGTGAAGCTCAGAAAATGCCCAGTATGCGTTACTCGGTGCAATCTGTTGGGTGATCGTGTAACCCATGGTTGAATGCGTGACTAAATATTGGCGTTACTTGAGAAAGACTTGAGCAAATGAAAGGCGTTAATCAAACACAAAAAAATAATAAAATATCAAGCATTGGTATACGATGATTAGAAAGTGATTAATGGGCAAAATTCAGACGACACTTTACAGAAACAGAAATATAGGCAGTTTTAATCTTCTTATCCGTCCATTAGGCGAAGTTCCTTGATCTCAGTATGCTTCCAGAAAGGGACCATGGAATGCAACAAAAAAATTACGAGAATAATTATGTCTAAGGTAACAGTTATGCCAAATTTTATAGAAAACAGGTACTCAACTTTTGAATTCATGTTGTTCAAGCGATGCACTCGGTTGATTTGTTGATGAGCTTAGTAGACGGAAATTTGTTGCCTGCTTCATACTTAAAGTAGTGGACATCGCCTGGAGTTGACATGTGGTCTGCTGTGTGGTGACTTCGGTGGCACTGATTGCCGGCTTAGAGCTGGTTGTGTTACTGGGAAATCCCGTAGTTAAACTTCTGTACACTCTGGTGTCGAAAACTTCAGTGACCTCAGGACCTATTGCCCAACTTCTCTCGCGTTGCAGGGACACCGTCACCCGCCCCATCGGGAATGGTTGTTCAACTCCGCTATGCCGTCAGCAACAGCATCTACAATGCCATCCAGAACTGCTTCCTCTTTGGTCATTCCAGGGCCAACTTGTTGGTAGATTACCGTCAGTGGGTAGTTGTAAAATTCATTGAGTTAAAAATGTTCAAGTGAGTGACAATGAGTGTTAGGGAAAAGGGAGCAATCCACACATTAATTCGGTACTTGAAAATGAAGCCTACTGCGAACATTGCTTCAGTTGCAAAAGTTATGACGCAAGGTTCGAAGCCAATGTCACATGGAACGAGAACAATTGCGTGCAATCAGTCAACTCCGCATTGCTATACACCTCTAAGACGGCAGCCATCTAGTATTTGTGGAGCAGAAACTAAAGGACTTATTCCTGTTAATGCAAACTTGAACTCTCATGTTACACGGTTTCCAAATCCAATGAACTTTGTCTAATTCAAAACCGCCTCCAAAGACTAAATCAAAGGCGCGTCGTGATTTCAGATATTCGTTGGAACGGTAGGCACTGTTGCCTGCATTCACCAAGTAAGTGTTAATAACCTTGTTTATGCAGTTTGAACGAGAAAGCATACCATAGCAAGATTATTGCATTTCAGTGACCTGATATTTTTTCACTGACGCTATTATTATTACTGGAAAGCTACACGTTTGTGTCCCCATTCTATCTGATGATTGGTGGTCATGCGGGTTCATGAAGAAGCAAGCCTAGCCAGAGAATTGTACTGACCTTTACGATGGGGCAACTTAACCAACTTTCGCTTCTAGCATCGCCGAAATCGCGACGACATCCCGTGACCACTTCAGCAATTCCTCTGCATTTGCCGTCGATCTTCAAGTACACACTAATGAAGCACTCTTTGAAGACTATGAGTAGAATAAATCCCGCTTGATTCTGATTACTCCTCGTCACTTGTTTCACGTCGATGCTTACGTGCTATTTTTTGCTGTTGTCAGTTAATCGAAGAGTTATATTTATCGTTCACACATAAACAATATACTGTTCTTACATTGTTCTTATATATAAGATGTTTATTGGATGTAATCGCAAGTCCCTTCTTAGACAATAAGCTGGAACATTGTTTTATCTATGATTGTAACCCATTTATGAATTACTCAAGCTCACTTGTTAATTTTTCTGAATTTATAAACTTTGTGTAACGTAAAAGAAGGTTAATATCAGTTAGCTTTTTGGAAGCGTGCGTTGTTCAAGCTTAGATGTCTTTTTACCTGTCAGTCATACATTTTTCTCAAGTTTAATATGTTTAGCTTGCATAAAATGCCATAACTTATTTTGCTGTGACAGTACTCTGAGCATTCGAGTATTCGGGTAACTGGCATCGTGTTGGAGTTTGAAATTTTTCGGTAACTTGCAGCGGTTTCAGCTAACTGGCACGGGTTCGGCGAATTGGCATCGAGTTCGGGTCTAAAAATTGGGATAACTGGCACCCGAATATTTCGGGCGTTCAGCTAGCTGGTCTTCCTCAAATTTTTAAAGGATTCCATCTTTTGGCGAAGGTCAGGAAAAGTGTCAAAAAAGAGAAAAATCTACCCAACGCAAATTGCTTGAAACCATCTGGCTTGCCTAATCAATGCATTGATTACTTTCTAAAAGTCCAACTGGTATTAACTTGTGTGATGGATCGCAATTCTTCGGCCTTGTTTTGTTTATGCTTTTGCTAATTTTAGTCCTATATTACTCATTGGTTAAAATGATACCACCAACCAAAAAGACCGAAATTCATGACCTCATACTCGGTGAGGTTTGTGGCAAATATTTGTGGATTGTGGAATTTCCGTCTACAGGAAAGCCGTAAAAGTTTTGTTTCTTCTTTCTCTTTTTACAGTCGGTGCACAATTATCAAGGAGATCAAGTTTCAAGACCATCCAAATAGTGAATCAATAGGCTTTTTCCCTGTATTATGTTCCAATTTGATTGATAAGCGTTATAAAAGCCAAAAAATATTTATTGCATCAACATTGTAATCCACGAAAGCCGAGAGAGACAAGTCAACGAAACATGTGATTGTATGCTCAATGGCATCCGGATTTGAACTAAACTTACAGCTGTTTCCATATGCTCAAGTGAAGAGTACAGAATATCTCGGATTTGTCAATGACTTGAGTAGCTATTAAACTGATCCGTATTAACACTGCAACACAATAAATTAAGTACTGTCAGAAACCAGCTGTTTCACGTATGTGTTGATTGCAGACAGGTAAATTAATTGCGGAAACTTTGTTTCCCTCCTCCATTCGCAACAATAAGCAAGACAAACATTTTACTATACAGGTTTCGCCTTACAGCAGTTCTCCAAAAGCTTTCTTTACATGTAATTATGATGAATACGTTGTAATTTTTGCGCAAGGAATGTATTAAGAAACAATATTGAGGCCACAGTTGCACAAAGTACATTTATATTGACTGACCACTCTTTAGGCAACCTTCAAGTTTCGGTGTTAGTACTGAAAAAACATAATCATGTTTATTTTACTCTATCTCTCAGACAAATACTTTCACGACTCTTTCAACCAAGCTTGTCTTCATCGTCAGTCCTGTCATAGTCTATGCGGTCTTGCACAAATCAATACTTTTGATGGAATATTCCGAAAGCCAATATTGCAGCACATGCACGGATGAACCTATAGTCGAAATATCTTGCTCCATACATACATTACGTCAATAATACACAATATTTCTGCAAGCTTTGCATGTCTACCTTCTTATAATAAACCAACTCTTCCAGCTAACTATGCAATATCAAAGCCAATTTCCTCTTCGGCATATTTTCTATCAAATGTGAAATTAGCTTATAGTTTAGTACAGACTAGAGGTAAGCCATAATAAATTCCACAATAATTATACATCCAGCCATTCCTCTATTTACATCTTGTGTATGTAAACAAACACCTACTTATTGGACGTCAATCAAATGGTTGTTGGCTCCTGAAACAGCTTTTGTTGTTGTTGAGTAAGCAAGAAGTATCTACTACTGATCGATGGCCTAGAAATTCAAGTTTCTTTTATAGGTCGCTATTTCTCTATTGCAAGCCTTGCTCTGAGCCTACCCTTTATATGGGTTACGGCTCTTGTGAAAAAGAGAAGAAAGTGCATTTGGTAACTGCCTACTTTATATCCAGCACTTGCTCCCTTATAGATTATGCAAAAGGTTAAAATTCTCCTCCGCCCGCACCTTTACCAGAGCTTAAGATACCATTAGACGGCATGTATCGTGTGATGAAACTCATGAAACTTTCTAAAGTGCTTTCACCGCTTTCTTCTTTACCCGTTCCAGCCAGACATTTTAACTTTCGCCGGTGGTAAACCGCTAGCTAACCTACGAATTTCAGTGTACGACATTAGCAGAACTTGTGAGTGAGTGGGAGAAGCCGGCAAAAATATATACGTAGAGACTGTTGTTATTATACACATTTCCTCCAGGGCCAGATGGTACAAACAAACAGAAACTTACTTAAATTCACATCATCTTCTACACCCCGGGCATTAGTGTGTATACAACGTCCGGCACCAAAAATCGCCCGATATGGAACCATGACGGCACCAAAAGTCATTCAATATGGTCTTTGGAGTTTATATAGCTTTTGGTTGGTGGTACCGCAACCGGCATTTAATAATCTTGAATCTTTGGCGTAGAACGTAGTGGATGATGACGGCTAGTTGATTCTGCAATGTTGCGAAACGAGAGTGTTTCGCAATCCAGTAAAACACCATTTGTTATCCTTAAGGCGAGTATTGACAGCTACGCCGCTTGCAACGAAAGAGTGTGGGAAATCGAGGGGCGCTTTTCTTCCAAGAGAGACTTCAAACTTGGTGAAGGAGAGAGCCAATGTCAAGTACATAAAGACACGTGCGGATGACTGCGTTCTAAGACTGTGGTTGACGTCAAAGTGTCATAACTCATTGGCGCACTGGTGGTGGGGCTATTGGTTGGTGTCAAAAGCCGGCGAAAGGCTTCAGCAACAGTAAAAACTAGCTCCAAGCTGAGGGTTTTTAAAGTAACATTTTTGAACTGGAAGCGGGAAAATATTGCTTGGTAAAGTTCTTGGCTTGCAAAAGCATAGCGTTAACAAACTGGCGATCAAAGATGGACAGCAAGTGTACGCCGTTGTAATGACGCTTCGTGATTGAAATATGGTCAAAGGGAGATGACAGGCGAGGGGCAGCGTTAGACAGCTAGTCAAGTCCACTAGAAACTAGGAGTTCGTAGGAGCTACCGCTAATGGAAAACAAGGCATGTAAAGTGTTGGCTAGAAACGCTAGTAGCATCAACTGTTTGTTGACGCTTGAATAAAAAAGTAATCAAGGGAAGGCAAGAGGCAATTCCGAAATGTCAACGGAAAGGTCGGCGGGTATTTCCATTTTAGCTGGGTCGAGTCAAACTAGCTGTGATTCTAACGCTCCCAGTGTATAGAAACCTTTTGGTGTTTATTTGTAGGTTATTTTCTGATGTACTACTGACCATGCAAACGGCATGCAAAATCTGCGCTTAAAGATTTTTTACTGCTTTGAAACTCCTAGCGGCTTAATTTATATGTGGAGATCATGTCGATCGTTGAGCGAGTCAAAATCGCTAAATCTATGACGATGAGCTACGAGCAGTTTGTTGAGCCAAACTACTGCTTCAAATGGGCTTCAACTTCCGATCCGACCTACCCAGTTTGCTTCGGTTCAAACCATAGAAATATCAAAAATATATAGAAAATCAGAATATCTCCAAGACGGCAAAAACTATAAGTCAAGGCTAGTTAATTTCATCTAAGATAGCGGTAACGTCCGGTTTAGCTTCCATCCAGCTTGCCAATAACCATGCTAATGCGTATGCTAGAATCAATATTTCCAGATCCTCAGACTCTAATCTTGAGGAGCAAAATTATTAGTATCTACTCCTATTACTACAACTTCTACTTAAGAAACTACTGAACCAGTTGTCGTCTCACTGGCTTCCTTCCTTCCTTGATCTTTGATGTGCCCACGGACCAACTTCCTACTAATAGAGCCAGTCAAGCTAGTAGGACAAGATCGAGCAAATTTACTATGGTGAATCTGCAAAAGACTTTTTGTAGCGACAGACAGCGAGAAAGCCGGATCGGAAGTATAAATCAGCCTGAGAAATGCCCGAGATAATGTGTCTTGGAATCAGTCATCCAGTCACCGATTTCGGATCCTGTCTTTTCCACTTTGCTAGATTCACTTGCATGCCTTTCAGATCTCATCAACTCAATCCATAGCTTTTTCAGGCAGCAGACATTTTGGACATTGTCACAAAACTTGAGCTGGCTCCAGGCCAGACTTTGCTAGATAAACATAAAAATGTCTATTTTCCAATCAACTTAATTTGGCTTTAATTGCCATTGTCGTCAGAGCTGCATTCTTTGACCATCAATTGTGCTGCAGTGCCCGCCAATGGTAGTAGCCTTGACGTTCCATCGACTTTTAGCATTTGTATGCATATACATCGAACGGATGACCTTCCAGGAAAAACTTTCTTGTAGGCATCCAAAAACGTTAATAAAAAAATTCAACCGTCCAAACCGCTGGCCCAGTCACAGCTTTAGCATCAGGGCAGAATTTACTAGTAGCCCATTGATCTAGCATTAGATATTAGCGAAAAACTTTTACCTCTTCCACAACGGCAACATCAACAGTAACGAATCCTCAGGATAAAAGGTTACTTACTTGATTCAGCGGAATCGCTGTAACGAAACGACACTACATAGCGGCAAGGTGGTGCTTGACTGCGACTGCACTAGAAGTGAAAGCAAGTAGACTAGCGGTCTAACGTTAGAAACGCTTCTTCCGTCCCACTCGTTGTTGTGGGAGGCTATATCGTTTCGGTGTTGGGTTGCTCGAGAAAGCCGGAACGCTTGGCTTGAAGCCGTTCAGTCGTGCCCTGACGTCCAGTCCGTCATCCCCTCTCTTCGGCGCCGCCGGTATTGCCATTTTGCCATTTATTCAGTCCAGTTCAACCACATTTTTTATTTTTTGCCCTCAAAGCTGGTTTTTCGTGGTGGTGGTGGTTTCGTGATGTTGAAAAGTTGTGTTCAGAATTTTAAAACTTGTAATTTTTACCGGCAGTTTTAAACTAGAAGAGTGTCAAAGTGAAGTGTAATTTCTCAAAAAAATTTGTGACTCAGGTGTTTGGACAGGTGCAGCTGAAATTGTTTGTAAATTGGCCAACTTTTAAAATATTTATCTTGTTGTTTCTGTTGGTATCGCGGTGCCCAATAATTTCAGCGGTAAGAAGTGTATAATTTTTGCAGTTGTTCTCTTGATATGTACTTACTGGAATTGCTGAGCAACTTGAAAGAGGCATTTTTGTACCTCATTTAATGGTTGAGTCTGCTGCTGCTGCTGCTGCGGCATGGCTTATTAATAAGCACAATAACTTTTCCCTGCAAGGTTACATACTTTCACTGCCCACAATATTGATTTTGACCGTCAGTCTTTTGGTATGATGAAATTATATTACTGCTGCTAACTGGGAGCTATGGTAATACCACAGCTGGATAGAGCGCTCGAGGTACGAGCTTGGTGTAAGCTGTCTGCTGCTACTACTGCTACTTTGGTCTATGAGTTTCTAAAAGTCTAGCAAGTCTAGGTTATAGAATTCTTCTTCTTCTTGGGAGGAGCCGGTGCTGGAGAGCCAGTCCATCAGATAGACAGTCAGTCAAACCACAGCGTAGCTGTGTTTTGGGCGGTCAATTTGATATCAACTGACATGGGATAAATTATACGGCGGTGGTTCCTCTGGCCTAGTTCCACAATACATAATTTCTATGGATTGCTTTTGTCTTAAGCCGTCTTGTGAAAACAGAAACTCTGATGTTACTTTTTGCCAGAGGTGTTTCAAGACCAAAGTTCAGAGTAAATTTTCTTATTAAAACGTACCAGATTCACAGTGCTGAAATCTAAGCTTTCTCCAGTTGTTAGACAGGAATCAGCCTGGCATGTATAACCCTTCCTCTGTCAAACCGCTTTTGTTCTTTGAAAACAATAGAAATCTATGCATCCCTGTCTGACGTCATACACATGTCCTTACGGAATTTTTGCAGTCACTTACAAATATTTTTCACCTCCGCCAAAAACACAAGGTTTCATTGGACAGGAAAGACAAGTTACATGGATAAGCATAGTGTGGGGGTGAAAATAGGGTTTCGCCCCTTCCGATTTATTTGGGAGAATTCATGTCCTACACCTTTCCGAAAATTTCGGGCATGTATACGTATACTTGGAGGAACTACAAGTTTTGTATCTCCGTGTTATAAAGTCACCTATATTTTTCCCAAGCCATTGATTTAGTTTTGCTGACTGAGTGAGTTAGTTGTTGAGAGGCGGCGGCAAAAAGAAAATGCTTGATGGATATCCCACAATATTGAATATACTTCATTTATATTCATGGAAAATGCGGCCGTGGGCCGTAAACTTGAGCTCGAACAGCTATGGTGGAACAAACATGTGCATAACGCTGCTTTGTCTCCTAAGCTTCAAGTATTGGTTAGAGTACATGGGATACAGAAGTGGAGAAACACGGACGACTTTTGTCCACTTTAGTATATAACCAAGTTTGCCAATTTTCCTGATACTTGCAAATACGTATTTTTTATACACATGAGAAAAAAGCTTTTTGACACAACATGGCAAATTCAATGTACGTGAATTGATTTTGCACTTTGTACTGCATGTGAATTTGATAAAGTTATTGAGGACTAAAAGTGCAAGAAAATGCTTTTAGTCACATTATCGTTTGGCGATGAAATTGTCTTGTGGGGTTATATTTTCAAACATCTTAGGTTACAGACGGTTTTTCTGTTTTATATTTTTTTTGATTAATTCAATTAATAATTTAATGAGCTGATAATCTAAGGGCAAGCTTACCACTGACCTTTACACATTTCTCAACTTTGAAACTTCGCAGGATAGAAATTCGTCACTACGAATCTGTTAGTGTCTTCTTGATTAAATTCAAGCATTCTCTTGGAGACATTACCAGGCGTTTAAGAGCCTATCCATGCTACGCTGGCCTACTTTTGTTTCGCAAATACAGTTGCGAATTACAAAATTAAGGCACTGAAACTTTGTCTCCAATGTCGCCAATGCCACTCACTGTCGTTTACCACATTTCGTTATGTATTGGTTCATCCCATTAAAGCCATAAATGCAAGAAAGTAAAAGAAAGGTGATGGAACGGAACGAACGAGGCGGAAAAACGACAAAGATTCTCACATTCCATGGCCATAAAACACGGATACATTCCCGCGGCATTTCAATGGTCTCTGGTCCACACGGTTGTCGTCTCATTCTTTCCGTGCCACTTGGTGTTTACAGCTTTTGCACACTAAAACACCTGGTTTCCTCAAAACGGCCCAACTAAAATAAGCCTCTGGAAATACCAAAAAAGCCTTTACGAGCTCTCATCTTTCTGCTACATGGACTTTGCAAGAGCGACTTATTGGATGCCCGCCAAAACTTTTACAGGAAAAGGAGAAACACGATGGATGAGACGTAGAAATTGCATTCTTCTTCTCCCATTTTGTACTTATACCAGAAGAAATACTATAAAACGTTTTCGCCTGACCACATGGCTCGGTTTGGATTCGCTCCGCCAGTTATTTTACCAATGTTTGCCAATTTGCGAATTTTTACTGTTTTTTGAAGATACTTACCAGCGGCTGTTCCAC
Organism: Sphaeridia pumilis; assembly: GCA_034698345.1. Taxonomy (NCBI): domain Eukaryota; kingdom Metazoa; phylum Arthropoda; class Collembola; order Symphypleona; family Sminthurididae; genus Sphaeridia; species Sphaeridia pumilis. The sequence continues at coordinate 20,846 of JAQGBJ010000372.1, read as the reverse complement.
CAAGCCTTTCAAAATGAGGCGCCGTTCAAAAATTACCTTTTGACAAAACTGTCGTCCTTGGACGAGAAAAAGTTGTTAGCGTGAAAATTCGCAAACAACCGTCTCTTGAATCTTTAATTCAATACTCTGTGCCATTTTGCAAAATAGATGAGGTTTTGGAGAAAGAGATCCAAATGTAGTAATGAGAAACGAGGCTCATCTCACTCAGGCACGTTGCAAGTCAACCAAAAGTGCTTAAAATATACATGTAATTTGGTACGTATATATACATTTTAACCTTCAAAGCTTCAAAGAAGAGATGGCAAATAAAGATACAAACATATGCATAAAGTCTAAGCAGTTACCTCATTTCCGAACCCACCTTCTCTCCACTAAGCCTCTCATCTGCAGAAAGCAAGTTATCCTGTTTAAATGAACTTTAGGAGAGAGAAAGTCGAGATCCAATTACCTGGTCGTCTCCCAGGCTTTCTCCATTGTATGACATGAGAGCGAATTCTTCACATGTACATAAAAGAGGTCGACGAGAGACAAAGACAAAAGGTGTAATCTCACACAGTTTTTACCTCCGCAGTTTCTCTCCCCGTTTGTCCTTATGTTGGGAAAACAAAACGTGTTCTCTGCTGTTTGCATAAATTTTTACACAGGTGAATCACCATTAAACCGACTTGTGTTTGCTGAAAGCTCAGCATGATTGCTCCACGCTTCCATTGTTTTGCACGACGAGAAACTTGTGTCTGCTGAAAAACCAGTCTTTCTTCTTCCTCCTTCTAACGTCTCTAATGGCTCTAATGGCGCTGCTGTCGTCTACTGAAAGTAGCGTCTAATGCAGGTGTGAGATGTAAATGACAGGTTGCTTTTGTCTACTCCTTTTTCTGTACCTGCCTGGCTAATGGGCTTGAGAGACGACCAAGCTTCAAGAAATGACCTATGACCTCCGGGAAAAAAGTGGGACGTGAATAAACCTCCTGCAAAATACATATTTAAACACGGCGGAAACCAGTTCCCAACTCAATATGTAATACGGATTTGATTGAACGTCAGAGAAAAATTGCCTCTGTATTCCCACCTACGGCTTTTCAAATATTCTTTTCCCATTATCTCCATTTCACTTACGTCGGTATATCATTTTATTGGCAATAGGCGAAAATACTATTTTGGCATTCAAGACATGGAAATGGGGTTCCAAGGCGCGACTTTACGTGCCTTGTAACCGCTTTAGGGAATACAAGTTTCAGGACGACAATAGCTAGCATTTTTGTAAACCAACGAGATATACGATATGATACACAAGTTGTGTGAGGGTGGGAGTAGCTGGAAAAGAAATATTGCCTTTACAGCTGGTCAAATTGGAATTTTGGTGCAAAATATTTTGGCGTCCGGACATACTACGTGCATGTATTTCAAGTATTTTTTCCTTTCTCCAGTCTACTGTCACTGTAGCCAGTAACAATTGTCAGTTTGGTTTCTTGGACTAAGATATGGGAAGCGGAGGTGGTAGGCAGGCGCGTGTACAAAGGAACGAGACGACAATTGTAGTCAGTTACTGTATTCACAATTCAAAGTATTGTTGGAGAGCTGGAGGCTAAACTGGCAACGATAAGGATAAAAGTGAAATTGAATTTATTTTCTGAGGATGGAGATGGAAAAGAGTGGGCGGAGAAGGAAAGGGTGAAGAATTGTAATTCTTTGGAAATTTATCTAAATACAATTCCAAATCTGGAATTAAATGCAAGTAAAAGTTGTTATCCAGTCACGTGCATTTGAAGAAAAAGAAATGGAGCTTAAAAATTCAAATTCTTACAGATTTTTGCTACAAGTAGTAATGAATTTCAGGACAAGAAGTTTCAGAAATATTATAAAGTTGTATGGGATGCACAATATTTTGCCAAGGTAGAAACACGGATTTATATCTGATTTACACCTTTTTTAGTCTTGAAAATTTAAAAACATGCGTTTCAATTGGGGAACAAACGAATTTCTTTTGTAAATCTCATCCATTTCTTACCAGTCTCCTAGTTCATTGTTGCGTAAAACGGAATAGTTTATTTAAACTTTGAAATTCTTTGGTAAACCGCTTTACGGCTTATGCGTGTTTACGTTTATACATACAAAACCAGACTGTTTAGCCAAAAGAAAGTGATTCGTTTATATAAACATTAGAACCGGAGGCACGTTTCCGTTAGTGGCGGAGACGGCCGGAAGTGCGGCGAGGAAGCGCTTAAAAGTTGGTCGCATGATATGATACCTTCTGAAAGTAACACTTTCTAAGAATCGTATTAGAAGATTTCTAAGACGCTTGTGTCATTGAAGAAACATTTTTATTCATTACAGAGAAGAGCGGGAACGTTCAAACACCGAGGGGCGGCGATGGCAGCGCCTTCCATCGCTGCGGCTTTCAAACGGTCGACTTCGAGGCGGACCCTACGCGTCAGTACCAGGTTCGGTGACAGCAGCATATTCGCACCCGACGTCGCCCACGTGCACTGAGCGGCACGCGGGCAACAGCGGCTACACATTTAGTTTCGGTCCGCACCCGCACCACCGGCCGTGCGGTCATCATGGCTCCTCCCACATTGACCACCACCGAACTCATCATCCCTCCGACTCGCTTCTCACCGTCGATGACGACTCGCTCCTTGTAGACGATTATATTTCGCCAGACATGAATTACCGTGGTGGCGAACCTTCTGGGTAAGTACTAATTTTCGTAACTTTTTCTCCAAGCACTATTGTCAGCCCAATGTATTTTCGGCCCCAATAACTTTTTACACCTTTCATTCGCCTGCCTGGCGGTGATTAGTAGGAAAACATGGAAAGAAGAAAAGATTTTCTTTCTTCTCCCCTATGATTAACACACATTCCGGGGAGACAATTCCAAAGCGAATCGAATGTCACGAGGGAACCTTGGTTAAACTCGTAAAACTCGCGGAGGATCATTGATTTTCACCATTGACGTCACCGACTTTGAGCTCGTATATGCCGCAGTGGGTATGTTGTAGATATGCACATTTTTATGTGGACAGACTGGAGCCTTGGAGATTTTTTCTTTTGGAATATACGTAAATTGAAGGGACTGATTCAATTGGAACACTGCGAAGCCTCTTAGGATTTTTTCAAAACAAGATTCTAAAAGTCTCCATTTGACAACAAATGAAGTTTGATGTGATTCAATTATACAGTGGCCGAAATGGACACTTTGCCCCGCCGAACCTTTCAAGTGAATTAGACGTTTGATCTCCACGCTCGACCAAAATCAACTTTGGCCAAACGTGCCGATTCTACTTACTACTGGTCAGCCTCGAATTCAGTAACCACACACGTGTCTAAACACCTTTTCTCCAACGCTTTCAATGGGCTCGCTTCTCAAGTACTACAAACACTCGAAGCGACGGATGGTTGGTTCTTCTCCTTTTACACCCATCGGAACTTGAGAAAAGGAAACAAAGTGGAAAATGGTCCAACACGGTGTCACCGGAAAAAGCAATCCTTTTTCCCGCTCCTTTTGATTCCTCCTGAGAAAATAATTTCCCTGTCAGCTGCCTCCTGTGATTGAACGAGGGCGCTACGTGAGCTTGAATTAAGTTCTTGTATGGGCGGCGTCGCGAATTAGAAGCGACAGCGTCACTCGAGTACTTACTCGAGCTTCAGCGTCTCCTAAACTTTGTTTCTGTATCGGTAATTTCAACTGTACAACTCACTTGTCGTTAAAACCAACTTTGTTAGAATTTCCAATCAACCATTCCATTAGCGACGGCTGAGCCAAGACATGGAATATATTTTTTCTACAATATTTCTTACACGCTTAACTGCTCGCAATTTTTGCCAGGAGGACCAATCCTTCTCTGTTGGACAAATTGTTTTCCCCGTGGACCAAAAAAGGAAGCAACTTTTGTTCTAATAATACAAACAGCAGTGAATTCACTTGCTGTGTATAAGAAGACAAGACAAATACCCTCGAGATATTTCCCTACGACTATTTTCTCTCTGTCTCTGTGTCGTCGTGTTCTCCAACACTTTTTCCTAAACACAAACAATCCACCACGTTTATTCGTAATACACGTACAGACAAACATTTTTTCGTAATAATAATACATCAAAGTTGGAGCACGAGCCGGAAAAAAGGTCACAAAGCTCACCGATTGTTGTTACTGCTTTTTGGTGTATCATCAACATTGTGCACTTTTTTTGGACTATCGTCACAAGATCCAAGACCGACAAACTACCTACCTTTAGCTGTATTCCGAGCTGTAAAAAATATTGTTCTGGAGAAAAGTGTCCTCTGGAGAAAGGCGGACAGTTGAGTAGTAATAGGGAGTACAGCGTGTAAAATTACTTCCTTCCTCCGGCAAAAATTTCACATGTCACACATTACACCGAGAAATGGTCCGAGACAAATAAAATTCGTCGACCATTTTATTAAAGGCTGGACCCCGTAAACACAGAATGGAGAAATACCGTCGTACAGACACAAGGTTTACAGAGGGAAAAAGAAGAAATCTTTTGAGGGCTCACGGCCAAATTACAATTGAATTAAATTTTTCTCTCAATGGCCAAATAAGACGTTAAGGTCCTTTTAGAAATGGAAGCGGAAATAATAAAAGTGAACGTTTAGTTTCCATAAAAGGGCAAAGCTGTTGTAGTAATGCATTTGATGCTCGTTTAAAACAGATTTCATTTCGTCTGGTATCTTCTGCAAATATTCGCAAAAATTCACAATTTAAAAACGTTGTTACAAAATTGTAACTGCCGCCATATTTGTCAATATAAAATTTTTCACCCTTTTTTGACGGCGGTTTGATCAGCAGAAACAGAAAAATACAAACACAAAAAGTGAACAAAGCTTCAATATTTCCAACTCTGTTGACAACAAAGTCGGCCATTTTCTGATACAAAGAGAGCAAACATTCTTGCCAATACCGTTGACAAAGCTTACGGTAAAAAACTGTCAGAAAAAGGGCTAACCGGGATCGTGTTGTTTTCCCCAAAAATCCTCTCGCTTCATTTAAAAAGAAAAATGCCTCGGCTGTCTACTGATGAAGCCGAGAATGACATGTGGTGGGATCAACATGTTCCGAAAGCATCAGAGGCAAGGCAGCAGACTTGTTAGATACTTTTATAACGTCTTGGAAGCGGAAAAATGGCATGGTTTCTCCATAGCGACATGCCATTATAATATAGGAGAAGAAGAGAAAAGAAGTGGAAAAAACTTGAAAGATTTATCTTGCCCTGAAAGTTGCTTTCACCGATTTCTCTCCTCCGATTCCAAGAGCTGGAGCTGCGCTATCGATGGCGGTGATGGCAAGATCGCTACTATTTAGCTCCGCCTATTGGTTTTGAATGACCTGATGACGATGATGATGCTGGAAGCTTGAGTCAGAAGAGTGATGAAGAAGGTGAAGTTTCATACATAACCCTGTGTATTAAGGTATAGCGAAACTGGAGGAGCAAAATTGCCTCGTATACGTTTCAATGATAAATTACACTTGTCGACCTATGATGATGGCACGGTTATGGCCAGGGCTATTTATTCTCTCGTGATCGTTTCGTTCAAAGTCTGTTGAGCTATTGATTCCTGTTTCAAAGCCGTATGAAAAGGCTACACGCTTTCAAAGGAAACGTAGTGGAAATCTGAGCAAAAAGTGGTGACGTCAAAAGGTGTAAAAAATGTAGAGATGCTGGAAACAGTAGTTGTGGTCCCACAAATTGGGCGGTGTTTAACAGTTGAAATTTTGATTTAGTGAATTTTTGTGGATGTAAAAAGTATAAATTTTTTGTTGCTGGATTTTTGCAGTTCTGGAGGACCAGGATACAGTTCAAGAGTACATTTTTCGGGAGACGATGTAAGTTTATACGGGACGCCAAAGGACGAACCTTTAACTCCAAGCATGTCGAACTTGGACCGAGGCCACTCTTCGGCTACGGCCGAGCCCAAGCCCTCCTTCCTTCGAAACCAACTTCAAGCCCTCTTCCAACCGACTGATAACAAGCTGGCAATGAAACTATTTGGATCCAAAAAGGCTCTTATGAAGGAACGGATCAGACAGAAAAACGCTGGCAATTGGATTATTCACCCATGTTCAAATTTTCGGTAAGTTTTCACCACCACCACCCCCACCGAAGCCTGCTAATTCCGCCATCAACGCCTATATTTCACCAATTATACACTATTAGCATCCATTATAAAAATTCGCAAACTTTGGCAACAACACCCTTGAGACACTGTGCCTATTTCTGATGCCGACCTTTTCTGAAATTAACCACTGGATCTGCCCATCTATAACTCATTCTCCAAACAACGCCTATTCTCACTCGCAAAACTCTTTAGAAGCCTCTATAGTTCCTCCATATTGAGTTAGATTCTTCATAGTTTCGGCAAAATTGCAAAGACACGTGGGTGGGTGGAGAAGGGCAGTAGGAGCAGTATTATGAAATATATTTCCCTCGTAAATCTTATGCTTCATTACACTAAAAGCATCGTTATATATAACCGACGGAAACTTTGCCCCTTAGCCCACCTTCAGTATAGACCTTTTTGGATATTGCAATATCTTTCTTGCATGCTACACTTCCTAATGGCAAACTGAACTAGCGGAAATGCAGTTATAACAATGGAATCTAGTCGACATCCTTTTTCTTCACGTACTTTATTTTGGATCGCAACTTTACTTTCTCCAAAAGCTTGTTGAGATTCAAGAATACATGAATGGATCTCGCGTTTTAAAAGCTCGTCTTGTTGTTCTTGTTCAAAAGAAACTTGTTCCTCAAGTAATCCAAAAGGTTTATGGTTTTATAGCGGGAGAATTATGTACTTATGATGAAGTACATAATAGAGCTTTATGCTTTACTTTTTTCCATGTAATACTGTATCGCTCTAACGTTTTCTAAAAGGCTTTCTAATGGTCTATTGGAGGAAGTGGTTCTCAAGCATACACGAGTGCCGTTTACCATAGCTCATGTCAGGATACTAGAAAATGCCAAAGTTTAACGGATGTTATGTTGTGTCTACTTGGGAAATGTTGGGTGTGGACGCCTTTTCAACACGCTTTACTCTGGAATTGAATTTAATGTTCGCTATGTATTTTTCTGCCTTGCAGGTTTTACTGGGACTTGTGTATGCTACTTTTGCTGGTGGCGAATTTGATAATACTTCCAGTAGCAATTTCATTCTTCAGAGATGATCTCAGCATCCGATGGATTGCGTTCAATTGCCTTTCAGATACAATCTTCCTTGTTGATATCGCTGTCAATTTTCGCACTGGTAAGGTTTTTCGCCCGCGTGATTCTTACTTTAGAATATATTGGCCTATTGAATCTCTGCAGGTAGTCGCCATTATCTCTACCCAAAAACAAATATATTTTATTTTTTCAAGAAAACAAAATTTTCTAGAATCTTTTATTAGACGGAACACTAGGCATATATTGCAGCTGCATATACAGACATGGCTTTTAGGAATACACTTTTTGGGTACATCTGGGCAAAAGTAAGCACTTCATCATGTACAAGACCAGCCATGAAATATGGTGCTTAAACTTGTCAAAAATATAGACATGGCTAAAATTTATCCTCTTCCCCAACACTGAAAAAAGTTGTACGTCAATCCATCATCTCGTGGAATGGCAACTTTGTTTTCGCAATAACAAGCAAGACTTACTCAACCCTGTACATGGCTTAGGTGATAGCAAATTTTTGCTCCAAATATGGCTTAGGAGCCTAAAAGCTTCTAAAATTGTATTTTCGCTACATACGCACTTGCAAAATCACAGAACCGTAAATAACAACTTCAGCAACGTCAAACCTTCAAAAACATGCAACTTCAGAATAGTCGAACAAAAGTGAACGTATTTGCCTATTAGCACTTTCGGTTAATAGGAAAGCAAACATGGAAGTGGACTATCCAAAAAGTGATTCTCAATGAGCATTCACCAATGATGTAGTAAAAGATTACTACGCAAGCAAATCCAATGTAAATCAACTATGCGAGAAGCTTTTTCCGAATCAACAAACGAGCTTACAAGATGTGTATCGCTTTAATTAAACGTGAGGTGGCCTCGATAAGCGTAATTTAACGGTCCGCCTGATTCCGCTCAGTTTCCGGTTCCTGGTACCGTGCAAACTGTTACGTAAATACACACTGAAGAGCGCTTTTGGAACAAACTTCAAGAGATTTACGTGCAGATCACGAACATGTATAAACTTGTCCAAGTTTCTGTGCTTTTTGGCTTTTTCCTTTTATCCTAGCGTCAACAAACGGTTTACTTCTCCAAAGTTTACACAAAAATGAGATCAGTTGCAAGGTTACTTTTGCAAGTTGCGAAAACGGTTGAGAAATTTTTTATTATTTGTTCCAACAAAGTTTTGACTGCGACGCCGCCTCCACTGTCTTTTTAGTCTCCAGTGAGCTATTGAACCAGTTTAAAACAATTTCGAAAAAGGAGAGACGCGTAGAATTTTTCCTGCAAAGATGGAAATTGATCCGAAATAGAGTCGTGTTCAACACTCAAGACAAAGACAAGAGGTACCAGATCCAACGGAGAAACCTATTGTTTTTATGGCAGTCGTAAAGTGAGTGTGTGCTGAATGTTGAAGCGCCATAAGCGCAGTGCTACTATAGCTGAGGTGTCGTCTAGACAAAAGTAGAGCGCTTTATGGACAAGGTCGATCAGCAGATGAGATGAGAGACGTTTTCAGCATTAAATATTTGGCGAAATTGGTTATACCTTCTGGCGACAGTCTTCGCGAAAAAATATTCGCTTACTTTTTGAATTTTAGTCATCTGAAAGACGAGGAGCCAAAATGGGAATTTTAAAGGTGTGATTGTATCTCAAGTACTTTTTTTAGAAAGCCACCTGACGTGGAGCTTGAAAAGCCAATAGAAGCGATACTTCGATGGTTCTCATTTTCTTAACAGGATGTAGCTTGAATCCAAATGTTTTAGACGGCGAAAATGTAGGCGAATCAAAAAGGAAGTTTATATACGGTTTCAAGGTGTAAAATGGCCGAGATAAAACGTTGGTTTCTGAGAGGTACTGACAAAAACAGCTACACATGTACTTGTGTACATGTATTTGGTGTATACCTAAAGTTGCCAAAGTTACCTGGCCATACATGACTCCAACTTAATGTTTAGAAGCAAGAGCTTTTGCAAAATTCACGTTAGATACCAGGCCACCACCGCGTTTCACCGGTAACCGGAAGGATATTCACAGCCGAGTTTACGTATACACGCTAAACATTTGGTATGAAAACACCGCCACGAGAAGAAAGCAAATGGCGGATGTTACCCGCAGAATGCACACATTACACACACAAAACATGAAAAATAACATGGATGCAATAGCAATAAAATGTTTATCTACGACCCGTACGAGCTAAACAAAATGTTTTCGCGCCATGACAGAGAAACTTGTACATGACCAAAATTCATGAGGCAGTAGCAAAAATGATACAGAAGTATTTTCAAGCTTAAAATTACCGCCAATTGTTAGGACGCACAACTTACTCTTACTTATTCGGCCACAGATAACGTCTCATTAACTGGAAATATATGTGGACACAAATCAGTTGATTATTGCCCGCCCACCTGAAACTAATTGCTTTTCTGTTGCAGGAATAATGTTAAAAGATAACGCGGAGCAAGTGATACTGGACCCGGTGCTAATAGCCAAGCATTATTTGCGGTCATGGTTTTGGCTGGACCTTATATCATCGATTCCCTTGGATTACATCGTTTTAGTCGTCTGTTATCTAGAGTATTGCGTAAGTTGATAGAATTCTCTCTCAAAGATTCGAAGCTATAGTATTTTTTTTGCTAATTGAATTTTGTTACTCTTCTACAGGACTTTAGCGAAAACGTTCATAGTTTCCAATTCATCCACGCAGGTCGTGCGCTTAAAATTTTACGAATGGTCAAATTACTCAGTTTGGTTCGACTCCTTCGACTGTCTCGACTTGTAAGATACGTCAATCAATGGGAAGAAGTCTACGTAAGTCTTTTGCATTTTCTTAAAATTTTTGCATTATTTTTTGGTTTCTAAATTAGGTACAGGTTAAATTATTCATCAAAATTCGACACTATCTTGAAAGCAAGTCCGTTTTGCACTTCAAGGCATTTTTGGCAAAGAAATGAAAATATTCGCATACTACATAAAACCCTTTGGTTACAACCTACAAGAAACTTTCCTTTAAAAAACTGCCCAAATTTGCAAACACGAATGTTTGTTTTCGCTAGAGTTAATAGCTTTGTAACTTTGTGAACGTAAACACTTGATGACTTGATATGCTTCGAGCAACTTGCACATAGTTTTTGTATGTTGTTCCGTATACTTATACTGCTTCGCTTTTGCTAACTCTGTCAGCTGTCACTAGAGCTTCCAAGTCTACCTATGGAACATGTAGGCTAAAATGATAGGTGTTCTACAACATTGAAGGCTGTTATTAAAGGTTTTTACGGTTGTCGGCCTTTGGTATGTCAAGATTGTCGGGATTATCTCAAGACTTTAGGCAGGCGGGGTGGTGAACATGTCAGGCATTAATTAAACCGTGGAAAAAGTTTCACCGTAAAAATAATTGAGTGAAAAACTGGGAATAGCAAAAGTTTCGCAAGGGTAAAATTGCCTTGCCTCCCAAAATTCTTCCGAAGCCAAGTCCAACATATAGTTTTACACACTATATGTGCCTGACTATTAGACGGTTTCCAAATTTCTGGACTAGGAAGAACCAACAGAATTATTCATGTCCAAACAAACAAAAAGATTTGCCGACGTGGTCAAAAACTCCCAAGCCTGTTTTGTAGCCAAGGAAACTTGTGTACAAGAAACAAGAACGAGCTCATAGTCTAGCATACTTTTGTATGTGGTTTTAAAATATCAACTGTAGAAAGGTGTGAACGGCATTAGACCTCAATGAAAAGTAAGTGGCCGTTTAGCGGCTATTAGAGGCTACTAGAGACCAAAACGGCATTGTCAAAACAGAAACCATTGCCACTTTGAAAACGTTGAAACACTTTCCCGGCATGAACTAGCACCTCGAAATGCGATATAACGCGCGAAACTGTCATGTTATGAAGGTAATTAGCAGCAGTCCAATGTCGACATCCCGACGCCCTCCAATTTAATACATTACGTAAACAACATAAAATGGCAGCAACGGCGCTATCCAACAAACAAGACTGGAAAAATGGCAGTCATCCAACTTTATATAATAGCGAGGAGACGGCGGTCGATACTTTTTCTGCATTGGAGGCCACGAGGGTTACCGTGACGTAATGGCGTTGATATATCCATTTTGTGTATACAAACAAACGCTTTAGCGCCATCTGAAGCTGCAGTTGAGGAAGTGCTGGACTTCGATCGAAAGACTTTGAAAACAAGATCGCCACCAACAACCTTATCCCCCGAACCGAACAAAATTAAACAAGACAGTCATGGCCAAACTTTGGCTCTTAATCATTCACCGATTCCCTCGTCGACCTTAACCGAGCTCCAAGTTTCGGAGCCAATAATTTTTGCGTGGACGTTTCGTTCCGAAACTACACCAGGTTCTGTGCTGCGTTGGTTAATCTGCCGTTTTGGGATTCTCCGAAATCTCCCGGGATCCTATTTGTATTTGTCCGTTGGTCCTGTTCGGTTTACGTTATTGCTTGAAACTTTCTAGCCAAACTGTGTCACCTTTTAAGGCGCTTATATTCATGGATGTTTCCCATTGGATTCAAATTGACACTTTGAAGCCCAAATTTAAGGATTTAGTGGTCAACAAATGTTATAAACAGATTTTTGGGAATAAGTTTAGCTGATGCGGCTTTTCATTGTTGGCTCTAAGCTCTGACTGGAAATAAAAATAAAATAGCAGGCTCGAACGAAAGAATAATGGAGATTACGTCCGGAAAAGATGGGCGGGTCAGTTCCTGTTTAGCTTAGCTTCAGTCCCTGCAAAATATTTGACTCTTTTGCCAACCAGATGATTTACAAAACAAAAAGCGCTCTCAAGCCGACACTCTTCATTAATCTCGTTAAGAGCGAAAGCAAAAGTATCCATTCGCAAGGCCAATTTGGAGCTCAGTCAGCAGCTGGAACTAACACTTTTGCTTTCACTAAATACCAACCAACATGAATCTCATGGCCACACGTATTTCCTACTTACTAACACGTCTGTCTTGATTAGCACGTATAATGAGATGAGAAGGCTTCCGCGGAGGAGGATCCATCCAACAACCAAGAATCGTTATCTCGTTTACCACCGGCAGCAGGCCGCAAAATTAATCGTTTTGGCCTAGAATTTTCTGAACCTGAATTAGCAGAGCTTCAGTGATACCACCCGTCTAGGTACCAAGCAGATCAAAAATAAAATTATGGCGGGAAATTCAAAATTCTGAAAGTCTACCAGCTTTACAAGAACTGAACCGTTCCGTAACACTGCCGAACTGGGTAACCGGACCATAAAAAACGCTTTAGCGTTAGTCACCGACCGCCGTAGGAAAATAGCGTTACTGTTAGCGGCCTGAGTCGTCTCACAACTTCTTTCTTTACCCCGCGCCATGACCATCAATCATTTCTACTTTTATATACTTTTTCCATTCTTTCCCAAGCTTTCACTCATTTATTTCAAAAGTCTTTCTTGCCTTCTCGAAGAAATCTTTTTCTTTCTCATTCTTCGCCCTCCATTGCATCTTCTTCCATTCACAGCCCTGTTCAACCTTGTTCACAGTAGAAAGTTGTAAGTGTCCTGTCCAACCGCCGCCGTCAGACTACATGTAAAAATACACCAACTTCTTGCCACTATTCATACAAGTCCACAGATTGCGGCACGCAAACAGAGACATTCTGCGGGGATGATTTACGTCCTGGCGTAATTACATTGTTGTGTGTCTCGTCTAGAGAAAGCCACTACTTTCTCAAACGACAGACAAACTTTTAAATTCCAACTGTCACAAGTACGAGTAGCTTTTCTATGATTACATCTTCTTGGTCCGTCTTTATATTTTTTCCAGTATTTACCAGAAAAATAGAATATATTGAACATATATACCGTCGGTCGGCTAGTATTTTTTCATTTTTAGACACCGTCTAGATCAAGCTGATACCAAAATTACGAAAAGACCGGAGCAGAAAAAGTAAAAATATCCCTGTTTACTAACTTACTCGAAGTAGACAGACTGTCATATTTCGCTCATGCTGGAAATAACATACTTGGGATTAATGCTTTCTACAAGAAAATTAATGACTCTACACATGTACAACCAACTTCTTGGCTATCTTTCTATATTTTCTATTCAAACTTGCCCCCACTGCCAAAGTAGCAACGAAAAAAGATACGTTTCATACCAACTTCTTGTGGTGGTGATATATTCAAGAATTTTGGTACGTGTGGTTTCGTTTACGTCATCACTTTCCCTGGATTCACCCAACGAGCGCCTACAGTCAAGTCTATTAAAAGCTTGCTGAATTAACCAAGGCAGAAATCAACAAATCTTGCGACGACAAACTTTCACAAATTTTGCTTTGCTATATTGTATGAGAGTTGGCGGATTATAATGTATTATGAATGAACACTAGAGAAGAGAAGGACAAGGAGATAAGCTGGATTTCCTAGAGCCTTTTGTAAAGGACTTGTTTTGTTGTTGAAACGTGGTAGTGATATATCCGCATTGAAATGCGCTGATACCCGGTATAATGATGGACGACAAAGAAACCAAAGTTGTTTGTTACCTTATTAAAATCATGAAGGAACAAGTGTCGAAGGCAGAATGTGAAAGCGAAACTTTCTCTGTGGCCTATTTAATAGCATCATTGGAAATAAGCCGATATTATATTTTCTAGGGCAGAGAAAAGGCTAATGAAGGCTGAAGGATGGATCATCAACTTGCTTTATGATTTATATACCTGCTTTCATTATCAAGGTGACATATATACACGCGCTATAGCCTATAGGTAAAGTGACGAACCGATCAGGTGGTGAAAAAAGTGGCTGACTTGTTTCTCATGCATCGGTAGCTCCAGCTATAAGATTAATGCCTCTACATGACCAACTTTTCTTGTTAAAAAGTGTTGAGGTGTGGGTGTGGGATGTAACAAACAATGGAAAAATCGAATGCGAAGGAGACTGTTTTAAAGATTACGCTGGCTCCTACGAACGTAAGTAGTTTTTGTACGCTTGAAATGAGGGATTTGAAATACAATACAGTTCGGCAGACTAGACTTACATTGGCGCTGGTTGTCTGAAGCTCCAGGTTCTGCAAATGTAGTCGACTATGGTGGTTCGAAGCCCGAGTTTTGGCGAGTCAGTAAATCTATTAAGCACACGGGCATTTATTGTGAACCGCGAGATTGAATTTCACAATAGACTTTTGTTACTGCTAATCTCATCGCCTTTCGTCCTGCTCTCCTCCTGTATGTCCTCAGGTTTCAAAGAAAGGCCTTTTGAACAGCGGATTTCTAAATGCTCATCAGTTGCCATGTAGGCTACTAGTGCTAGTTTTTACCCTTCAAAGTGTTTTGGAACTTGGTATACAGATGTTTTGCTGCTGCTGACTTCTTGAGCGAGTGTGCCTTTTTTGTTAGTAAGTATTGCTTGCTTAAACATGTTTTGATTCGATGTCTACATAAATTATATGCTCGCACAAAATTGTGGATTTGTGGCTGTTTTATCAAATATTAGACATATTGTCATCACCGTGGCTAAACCTCTGGGTAAATGTTGACTTTGGTTAGAGTATTGTATTTGCTTGTTAGCTATTTGTTGGCAATAGTATAATATCTCATTTTTGTTCAAACAATAATAAATTCAATATCGGCCAATATCTGTATTTGAGCAGTCACATTGTGTTTGCTCGACTTTCCCCTCAGCTACATGACACTTGAATTCTGAACCGCAGTCGTTAAATTGTGAATCTTAGCATAAAGTTCCCCTTGTAAAAATACCTACTTGTGTGCTAATCATTTCCAGCATACGACTTTTCTGATTTTTAATTAACCATGTAGATTTATAGTGTTTTGAGAATCTGCAATATTAACTGTTTTGATGTTGTTTGTGAGCATTGTTGGTTGGTGTTTTCTTTTCACAGCTGCGTCACAGTCAGCACCAAAAGCGTACGCGTCAGCGACGAGATTCCACGTCTTTCGGCAAAAAGGAGCCTTTTTCCGGCAAAAATTTCGTTTTTAAGGTACGTTTACTCGCCTCACCTCCCTTCACTATTTTCAATATTCTTTTTCTTATCAACTTTTTTGTTTCTGTTACTAGAACTTTTTGTTTCTGAATTTCAAAATACTAATTTCCGGTTTAAGTCTCTAGTTATAATAGTAAAAGCTTTCAATGTTACTTAGATACGCATGACTTGAAGGATGAGTATATTATAGCCCTTGTTAAGCATGTCCGAGCTGGTCCGACGTAATTGGAATGTTACCGTAAAAGCATGTGCTGTGGATTGAAATTGTTTGTTATGTCAAAAGTAGTAGTCAAAAAAATTTCAATTAAATTATTGCCTTTGCATAAATTTGAAAAAGCACCAGGAATTCATGTGTATCCTGTAGAACCGTACTAGATACCCTTGTCGTTGAGCGCAAAATCCCTGACCTTACTCACTAATCACAAATTGACGACGTAATGCGACATACTGTAAAAACACAAAAATATACGCCTCTCCTACTCTTAACTCTTTCGGCAAATCTGGAATCTGATAGAATCACTTTTTTGCTAAATCGGAATCAAAGGCGGCGAAAAACACAAAAGATACTGAAAAAATAGTCTCTCGACTTTGTCATGTGTGATATGATTGCTGTTGTTGCCTTCCCTTGCGTTATTAACAAGAATAGAATTTAACTGTTATTAGACAAAACCTTTGTTGGATTCTAGTGTTTTCTACTAAACGTTTTTTTTCCATAACCATGCAGAACGGATTACAAAGTTTTTTGTTTAATTTCCGCACTTTTTCAGTTGTTTCATTTCCTTGAGTTCCTTATGTCCTTTCCCATACTTGAAAAAGGTGAGCGCGAAGTAAACTTGCCATTTTGTATGTCATCTAAAAAGAAAGGAAGAGTTATATGCTACTTCCGAAGAAAAACCAAAGTTTTAATGACAATCCTGAGTAGAATTTTGATTGCATGTAAATTGCCATAAAATGTCCTACGTATATACAGGAAATTTTGAAGAATTTTTGACCAAGGACGCGCTAAATGCTGACTCGAAATTTTTAATGACTCTGTCATGTTCATGTGTACGTACGCTTCTTGCTTTTTGGCGAGAAAAGATTTTTTGCAAAAACTTGTTTGGCTCCTATCCTAGCCCAGAGCTGAATGTATACATAATTTGTACAATTTGCAAAACTTTTGACGCCTCCTGTCTTAAGCGGATTTGTGAACAAGGCTGCTGGAAAATAACTCATTCAGCCCAACTTCTTTTGCAACTTTTGTCCGTCTTTTGAGAACTTGCATATAGCAGAGTCTGGAGGGAATTCCAGAAGCTTATACTTTCTTCACATATATTTATTATGACGTTAAGACTTTTGCTATATATGCATTTCTGATTACGTAATTTCTTATGGAATGGACGGACGTCAGTTATGCTTATACCAAGCCCAACGATACTGACGGGCCTTTTAGATTTTGCACGGAATATTAAATATACAACTGACTGAGCACGCTGGCTATTTAGACGCTAGAGTTTATTTAATAGTCGGATAAACCGGCATTATACGGGTTTTTTTAGTTTTTTCGAGTCTCTAGAGAGCTAATGATTATGATCAAGTATGAGCAAGCTTGAAACTTTTTCTCTACACTCTAACGCCAGAGGCTAGTTTCAACTAAAATTTTGCGCTTTCGTCTGGGTTTAGTAATTTAACAATGTTTTGATCAACTTATCGTACATTTACAGTTAGCTAGTTTTGAATGCATTTCTGAAATTGTTTACGTCCGTTTTCAAGGCCGTTCCACGATAGACCGAAAATGGCGATACCAAAATTGTTAATGAGAAGTAATAGCTTCAATACTGGTGTTTAGAATAACTAATGGCCGTTTTGGGAACTTTTGAAATTCCTGTGGTTATTCCCAATACAATTTGAAAGCCTATGTGCTGTCCCAGACATTTTCTCTCATGTTTTCTGTGTGACTGAGGGACCGCAAAGGCCACTATAATAAAACACGTTATGTGACTCCGCCAGACAGATTTATGCGGCTAAAATAGGCAGTGTAAATACTCTCAAGAGAATACTAAATCAGGTTGTGTCCAATGTCCAAAAATTAGGGTCGTCCAGGGAGTTTCATGTTACTGTGTGTCTGGTCAGAGATGCAGCTGTAATACATGACGTGTGCCAATGTATCTACTGTTTCGATCAAAAGTTGTAGGCCAATTTATATAGGAACATTTAAATTGTTCAAAAATATTACCAAATAGTTTAAAGTGTTTTGAAATGGCTTTCATGATTTTGATTCCAGTTTCTGAATATGGCATCGGTTTTTATGCGAATCTTCAACCTGATCTGTATGATGCTCCTGATTGGCCACTGGTCAGGATGTCTTCAGTTCCTCGTGCCTATGCTCCAAGGATTTCCTTCCAATTCTTGGGTCGCTATCAATGAGCTCCAGGTAAGTCATAAGTTGGCCATGGTTTGTTCTTCATATTGATTAATGAATTATTCACTTTGGATAAGGGTGACTTGAGCCCATAAACTTTTGTATTTGTAGTCAAATCATAATTGCGAACGTTCAATAGGTAGCTTAATTTGGTGTCACCAAAAGTAAACTCTCTCAAGTTTTCATCAAAACAAATCTTGTGAGATTAGCTGCATCTGACTAGGATACCAGCTGCTGAAATTGATTTTTCACACAAATCCTAATATCTGACCGCAAATATTGACTGAAATGCGGAAGCCTTACATTTACTACGCTTTCTCATGATGCTATGCTATAACGTAAAGGGGAATATACTGTATCGTCTAGTCTTGCAGATATCAGATATCCTGCAATTCAGAAATCACTATAACACATGTGTCCATTTTGTAAACATTAATATTTCTATGGGCTTGGGATATTTTTCTGAGCTGTTAAGAGGCTGAATTCAAGTTGAAAGTATTTTTTCAAGTGTCTTCTCATTAATTTCAGCCGGTACACTTGTAATCTAACGCCTAAACTTTGATTTTTGCAGGACGCATTTTGGCTGGAACAATATTCGTGGTCGCTGTTCAAGGCCATGTCTCACATGCTGTGCATCGGTTACGGTCGCTTCCCGCCGCAGTCCTTAACAGACATGTGGCTTACAATGTTGTCGATGATTTCCGGAGCGACCTGCTATGCATTGTTCCTTGGTCATGCCACAAACCTGATTCAAAGTCTTGATTCTTCCAGAAGACAGTATCGAGAAAAGGTAAAGAATTTTTTCTTCTCAGCAAAATTTGGCCTCCGCTCATCGATCAAAATTCAACCCGAGTTTACTCCCAAGTCGGAGCCGCTGCTGACTATTCGCTGGAATCGCTGCTAATTTGGCCTTCTACATGAAAAATATCCTGGATTATAGGCAATAACAAAGAACATAATTTACGGAACCTTTCCAACAACTTAAATTGCCATTTGATTCCAATTTCGCCTTGCTTTCTTCCTGTTCTTGTCTTTGACCCTCTTCCAAGCTTGTTTTCTTGTTATCGTAACCATAGGAAATTCTTTCTCCAGAATACAACCGCAGGGATATCAGAATATGTACAACGTCGTCATAAAAATGCCTCAAAACTTTTAGCCGAAATCCATGAAAAGACGCTCTGGAATTCGGTATATCCGCATAACAAGCCAACAACATTGCAAAGCACGGATCATTAAAAGTTATGAGGCAATTTGCACTCACTTTTCTACATTTTGTTCCTCGTTTCTCTTGAAAACTTTTACATTTGCTGTACATGCAAGCAGAATTTTTTGAAAACAACAAACTTGTTACAATGTACGTCGGTTAACCTATCAACTAGGCAACCAAAGAAAATTCTTCGAGCAGAATCAAGTATTCGTTCCGCTTCCGTTTAAGCATTGAAGACTTAAGACTCCCAAATAAACCACCGAGCAGAAAAAGGCGTGGCCGCTCCTGATATTGACAGAACGAATGTCATTCAACAAGATGCCATGTCCACCAGAACGGGCAATTAATTTTCTTTTGTGCCTTTTTTCCTAATCTTGTCGTAAGCGCCTAACGCTTCCAGCTCGTCTACAGACTTTTCTACAGAATTGGCAAAAGTAAACAATGTCGTTCAAGCAGGAAATACAACAAACCGTCTGCTGCGTCATTCGCTAATTTTAAAAATTGTCCGCGATGTAAGTCCAGTTTAGTAGCTGTAGCTACTGCAGTGACTCAGAAAAGTTCCTTCCAGACATTTTTACTGCAGTATATTCCAATTTGCGAAAACACTTTCTTTTACTGTTGAGCAGTCATTCTCATTTCCAGTTGCTAAAACCTTATGATTTTTATTCACAGTTGAAACAAGTGGAGGAATACATGGCATATCGAAAGCTTCCGCGGGTAATGCGAGCCCGCATCACCGAATACTTTGAGCACCGCTACCAAGGAAAATTCTTTGACGAAGATGGTATTCTGGCAGAGCTATCAGAAAAATTGAGAGAGGTAAGCCTCAAGCATTATATATTCTCAAGCCTCTGGTAATTTTTTTCCATTTTGATACATCATGACCTTTTGCAAATCATATTCGACGAGAGTCGAAAGGCGCTGATTGCAATAAGAGCTTTCCTTTTATGTTCCAAAAATAAAAAGGTTGCCACGAGACCGAAATCCATTAAGGCCTTGTGTATATGTAGGCAAACGCCGGCAAAAGTAAATAAAGTGACAAAGCGAAGATTCACATGCAAAATATAGAGTCGGATATAGCTCTCGTCACAATGATATATTACTTTGGTCGGGAGAAGAATGCGAAAAGTATTGTTCGACCGGCGTATTCAAACACTCGCACATAGACACAATGTCTGCCTTCTTCTAGTGTTCTAGCGCTTCTAGAACTCAGAGACTTGAGCTTGTGCTGAATCAGCTGAACCAAGTCATGCTTTTACCAAAACCCGACTATCAAAAGTACACAATTTTTTATACATCGGGTGCTGCTGTTTTCTTATATACATGAGCACACGTGTACAAACTTTGCGACTTTACAAGTTTGCACCAAAGGGAAAGTAAGCGACGACAGGGCCAAAATGTACATACCTACTTACTTGTATAATATAGGATTGACTTGGCTGTAAAAGAAAACAATCAATAGAAGCAAAAGCTAGCATATTTTTTTGAATTTAAAAACTTGTTCTAAAATTCCATGTTTTTCAGGACGTCATAAACTACAACTGCCGATCACTCGTGGCTTCCGTACCATTCTTCGCTCATGCTGACCCTGACTTTGTCTCTGAAGTCGTTACGAAACTGCAGTACGAGGTCTTCCAGCCAGGTAAGAGGAAGCATCAATAATTTGCCATTTTTCGCCGGTTTGTATACCATGTGCTTAACATGCTCAAATGTATCCAACTAACCACTTGAAGTACATGTAACGTCGAGACACGCAAAAATTCTAGTATTTTTACAACCTTTTCGCAATTTTTGTGTATATACCTCGATAATGGGATCAAGTCATCTTCTGACACAGATCAATGAAAGGCAAACACGTGTCCGTTTCACACTGGAGTAGGCAGATAAAGCAAAAGCAAACATGCGAAGAAAAAAGTAGCTAAAATCCGAATTTCACCAGAGAAGTTTTCTTCTTCTTTCATGAAAAAGTAGGCGAGGAGAGCCGATCGTTGGTCTGGCCCGAATATTTTTAGAGGCAGGAAGCATTTAATTTCTTTCACTTTTTCAATTAGGAAATGTAAACGGATGCAGTTCACGT
>JAQGBJ010000371.1:0-44262 GCA_034698345.1 Sphaeridia pumilis | reverse complement strand
AACAAGAAAAGAAACGCACACCTTGATTAGTAAACAGCCAATTAATATTGACATTACCTCATTAGGATTCAATTAGCGAGACAATCAAATGGCTATATACACCTGGCTTTTTATCCTTTTGAGGCATGTCGGATTGTCGTGTAACTGTAATTATCTTGACATCTTATCTCTGAATCTACAACAAACACATCAAAAAGATAGTTGACATGCAAACATGTCTATTGGAAAAGCCTAATAAGCTGCGTATGTTACATGCCCGTCTTGTATTGATCGCCACTCGAAGGCAGGTATACTCCAAGGAAATACATTAAACCACACTGTTTATAAATGATATGTACGAGGATGGGCTTGTGGATGGGAATGTAAGCATGTGAATAATAGACACTTTCCCCAAAAATGCGTAAAAATACAGGTTGGTGTGTACGAAAGAAAGGTGTGATTTTACAGCGTCGTTTAAGTGCAACAACAACGTCGCCCATTTTCCTGTCTCCACTCTTCATCAACTGGGTTATTTCAACAATCGATAAAATTCACAAAGTGAATATTACATATGGCTAATACAATGAAGAATGATGCAAGCTGCCTGCAGATACCACGATGGGAAGTTAATGTGCGATTTTATTGACTAATAGAGAGGCGTTGCAGACTGCAGGGCATTTTTACGAAAGTAGAAGAACATTTTGCACATTTCCCATGTAAAGTGGATGTGAATTCTTCGAATTTAGGTTCACACAAAAGTGTTTTTAAAAAATTCATGTTATGCTGATCAATTCCTCCTGACTGTCGCTCATGGATTCAAAATTGCCATTTAAGCGATTTTATTTCACTTCCTGACCCACTCGACAGAACAGATTCAGGAAGGAACTACGCTCCCTGGCTGTCCGATAAGCTTGAAAATTCTTGTCTGGTTCAAAAAATAGCAATGCAAGTATGCGCCTTCAAGACTGAACAGGTGTTTGAATTTTGATCAAATTACAAGCAAAATTAGCTGTGTATTATACGGATTGATACGGATCGAATCGAGACAAATTCTATATGTTCATTTTTGTAAAGCAGAAATAAACGGGGTACATTGTACTGCAGCGACAAGTCTTCAGCAGTTCAACCTGTACCTATAAGTGCATTTAATTTGCCATGAGGAGCGTAAACTTATTAAATTAACGCTTACATTACACAACAATACGCGCAAATGCACAGTATACATGGGCTTTTGAGCAATATTGTATCAACTCTATACGCCCATGCAGATCGAGGGTACATGTCAGTAGAATCATTAATATCAACCATGTTTTAAAAAGTTAAATCGGCTAAAGTGTACTGGGGTAGCCAGTAATTCAAGATTGTTAATACATTGCAATTTGCTACACGCCGTCTTTATTGCAAGACGAATGACCAAGTTTTCACTTCCAGATTAAGAACAGCGGGCAGGAGGGAAAGAAGATTAAAAAATGAAACTTTTTTCACAGTCAGTCAGCACCTCAAGCTGCCCATTTTAATCAAGTTTGTGTGTCACGGGGAAAATAGCGATTCATCATGGGGCCATCAAAAGAAGATTTTAGCGATATTCTTCACCATCTCGCTCAATGAGACTGGCCCCTCCTCGCAACCTGGCTTCAAACGACAAATACAAAGAAACATGGCGGAATCGATATCCGCTTTGAATGCCTTTCATTGCCCAAACATCCTTTCTCAAGTATTGATGAGGCACTTTTTCAAAGTCTTCTTAAAAACGTTTCATCTTTGGGGAACAAACATTGCAAAACACAAGTGACGTGACAGCCAATATACACACACGTGTTATAAAAAGTCCATAATGAATGTTTGAAACTGAAAGGCTATGGATTGTATGGTACTTGTGCCAAATGACAAAATCTCACATCCTTTCAATTGTGGCACGAGAACAATATTGAGTCAAAAAGTGCAGTACAACAGGTGGATTTTTCGTAGAATATAATCAGTGTATCTCCATCCGTTCTTTCCCGATTTAAGCATTAATTTCGTTGAGCCTGTTGCTAAAGTACATTCGTTGAAGCATAAAATTAAAAGTGGTGGGAAAGATGGGTCGATGTACGCTGGCGATGGATGCAATTGCGGGAAAATGTTCAAAATGGGACTTATGGGTCCTCAGGTGCGTAACGAGGTAAAACAAGAAACATTACTTGTCGAAGATGCTCCTTGCAAAAAAACGGCAAAGATGCCGCTTTTTTACTACCACAACAATAGAACAAGTGTTCTTTGCTGTGTTTGAATTGGAACAAACCTTTTCACCTGTTTAGCAGCAGCAGAAACAGCAGTGCGTTCCATTTCAAGTGAGTCTGCAATTTTCGCAAGGAGTAAACAGAGCCGGTAAAAACGATCGTAAAAAAGACTTCCTCGATAATATTTCGCTAACATTCCGACACCCAAGTCATTCTTTCGCCCGGTGGCTCATAAATACTTTCGACATATTTCAGCCTGCTCTTCTTCCTATTCTGTTGGCCCCACATCCTTTGTCTTCAGTGGCTAATTTTAACCAACTAAAGACCCATTACAGGAATTTAGCCAGTTGAAGTGTTTGAAACAATGAGTCTCGTCGTCTCAACTTGGAACACAGTTCTCTTTCAAATTTGAGTGCTGCTGCAATGAGCGACGAAAAACAAAAGGTTTCCGTTTCCGCAAAAACACTAATTAAGAATTAACTCCTCACTTACTGTTTCAGCAAATCGCATGAATCACTATGTAATTAAGCCGAAAATCTTCCACACGACTTGCCAAGGAGATAAGCCACGACAAAATTCCATCAGAAGCTTGTGATGTTGCCAGCCAAATTAAGTCCCGTGATATGTGGAATACACATCAATCAAATCATCTGCTTCCAAGTAATTTTTACTACCTGATGAACGATCAGAATTCACCATGTGCAAAAGTTCGTGACTGTTTGTGTCGTTATGTCTAATGAGGAACCATGCTTTGGCATCTCTCAAAAGATTTTGACACGATTGCGTCAGGTTTCTGCATTTTTCGCCAATTTTTCATTCCTTTCGAAATGAGCGTATGGAAAGCTGAATTGATGGCTTGATGCTGTGCCTATCACGGGGCTGTGCAGAGCTATCTTTGAATCTAGCGAAAGGCTTCCATCATGTGATGAGTCGATTTCTATGAGTTGACTACTATAAGTCTCCACACGCTAATTGACAATTGTCAAAAAAATTAGCCACGTTTCCATCAGAAGAATCGAAAATGAGAGACTATAGTGAAAGCATCTTCCGTATTGTTCCAACATTGAACAAGCTTGCCGAGTTTGTTGTCTCAGTGACTAATAGCTTTGTTGAAGCTCAGCCAGCCATTCATCAATCCCATTTAAAATTTGCTAAATGCATATGTGTCTGAAGACACTTTCCTAAATAGGTTCTTCACGTGCGCCCTTCCATGCACCCACAAAGAAACCTCAGGTTCACCAAACGAATCGACAAGAAGCACGTGCTGACTGAGCCATTTGTTTTTATGCAAAAACTTGAAAAATAGAGAAACTTGCTTTGCTTGACCACAGGCCACATCTATCGTTGGCTAATTATCACCTGTTTAAACGGTTTCTCACCACATGATTTTGCTAGGCTTGTGTTTCGCTGTCGTCAAATTACCATGATCCCTTGAATTATACAACAATTGTAGAAATTTTAAAACCAAACCAACTTTTACTAACCAATCCAACATGACCGCATTCAGAGCCCATTGACTTATTGCTTTTCGGTAAAAACTTTCAACGGATTCTCGTTAGCCCCAAAGTGGACGTGATTACTCATTTTCAAAAGACGTATAACAGAGGTTCGCAGTAAATAAATGAGAAATTTGTAACGTTGTTGAACGCTTTGAACTAGTGGCCGTCTAGAAAACTACTCAGGTGATTTAACGAGTTAATTGCTCCTGTATATACTAAACACGGCGAATATTAATTGGCCATTTCCCTTTTAAATCAAGCTCATGTTTGACGGATGTTAGTTACTTATGCTACTTCACACTATGAGAGCGTAATCGCACTGCACTGTTGGTAACAACCCAGCTAACTGACGTAGAGACAATTGGACACCTCAACAAGTATAATTTTAGAGACAGCGAGAATGTCTAAAGAGAAACGAGATTTCATGCACAGATTCTACGGTCACAAGGTATTCCTGTCTTAAATTACTCGAGTGTACCAACAGCCATCAACTTTTACTAAAAGAGTACCTTATTTCAAGCAACTACGGCAGTCGTGAATCCTTTTCGAATCTAAACAACTGTGTCGCCTTTGAACTTTATCTCGCGGTGTAACGTTCAACTGTCACACGGAGATTTGAAAACGACACAAAAGAATCGCAGCCCTAACCAAATCAACGCCTTTAACAATGAATTGCTTCAGCAAGCACCAACGAAAGTTTGCCATTTGCCAAGCAAGCGAAAGGAATCTTTGATGCAGTTTTGCGTCTTCTCGCGAGGACCGCCGAATGATACGGCATTTTTATGCACCTTCAACAACGTTTGTATACAACCAATTTAGCAAAACAGTCTTTAGTTTTTTGCATTCAAAACCTGTGTTCGGCTCTTCTTGCAGCTTCATTGCTCATGTTGCTTGAAATACTAATGCTTGTACGCGGAAGACAATGATTTTTGACCTACGGTCGCGCTTTGTTGTTGGAGTTAAGTTCAAAAGCTCAAGAACTTGAACAAGTCTACGTCTCTCACAAGTACAACTCAATTATGATTGAAGGAAAAAAACCTCTTATTTTTGCCCACGTGCAACTGTGCAATGCGAGCATAAGCTGGTATACACTTGCAAGTAAACTGAATTTCAAGGTAGATGATAGCGTGATTAGATCAATGCCGTTTATGACATGCTACAAATACATTGCACACCTTCACAACGACTCGAGCGAATTAAAGCAACAAGCATGAAGGCAAGTGTCTCACGCAGTTTCATTTCAGCCTTTTTAAAACGTAAGAATCCTTTATTAATTTTAGCACCATCCGCGCAACAGGTGTGTCTTCTTCTCCAGACATGTGTTTCAGAATATAATTCAGAAAGCACCGTATCAAAGCTGTAATGAAACCCTAGTATGAAGAATAATGTTATTAAGTCTGAGTCATGAATCATTAAAGTCTTGCATTGGGCTCGGCCAATGTTGGCAAATGTAACGCCTTGAGGAAACTTTTTTCGCTGGATAAACAAGAGCTATTATAATTTTGCCGCAGCTCCCTTCCGTTAACTAATAAAAAACAGCAAATTACAACTTCAAGCCTCATGCATGTTGCTGCCCATCTGATAATCTGACCGAGACCTGAAGCTCGCCGGTTTGCGGTACGACTTCGAATAAAGGCTTCGGGCCAAAGGCCACCGATTGATACTAGCTGGTTAGAAGACAGGACAGGTAAATAAATCTTAATTACTAATCAGGTTGCGATCTAGATTTGTCATACACATACACCCTGGGAAAGGTAAAAAATTCATCAACGTTGATCCATATCTGCTTGGGGATATGCGGCTTTCGCTTCTGATTCGACTCCTGGTTACGTGCCTGATTCATGGTTTGTACCCACATGTGGTACTGATGGCGGTGCATAGCTCACTGAATGCCATAACAAGCTTGAACGTTCCTTGAGGTTAATTGAAGTTCTCATCCTGCCCTTAATCCGGAATACCTTCCCGTCCTACCTGCGGTCGTGTCAGGTGTTTGTCGCTCGTTTGGCATGTATGAATGATTTTGCGTAGAAATTCGCAATGCATTTAATCGGCTCCTTCCTTTCGGCTCTTGCACTTGTCCTACATATTCTTTAGACTCTTGCTGCGGTTCATTAAGCAGAATTCCTTCGCCGCCGCAAATGATTGAATTGACTTAATAATCATCTTTCAATAGAGCAATTAGCATCAGCGTGAATGATCAAACCCTGGGCGTCGCTTTTATTAGTAGAGCGGAGATTGGCAAAAAGACGATGGATGTCGATGAATGCACATTTCGTGATTAGCACACATAAAGGGCGCGTTCCGACTCATTCAACAATAAGACTCTGTCTAGGTCGCCACTCTTGATGCCGCTTGTGTGTTGTATTTTTCGTAAGAACGAGAGTGTAACTTTATAACGGCGACATGTTAAATTCGCAATAAAAAAATATGTGCAATCTTCCTTCACCCGGCTAAACGGGAGACACAAACAAAAACTAAACAACAACGACTATGAAACACGCACAAAACATGGAGGTTATACACGGGTCGACAGGTTTAAAACCTGTTAAATTCTTGAGTCGTTTGGCAAAACCTGTCATTTTCGATGACCATTTTCAGGTACTTGTTGTATCATCAGCGTGTAATAATTGCACATATTACCATGTGTCCAGTGCGTACAAAAGGGTGTTTCAAACTTTCATTTTTCAACCCTCATTCACGCTACTTTTTCTGCTCCAACAACAACCAGTTTCAAAACTTTTGATTCATATGTACACGCATCTGCCTGAGTGACTGACAGTGAGTCACCTGTAAATCAACGGGCTCTACGCAACTTATCATGACAGCTTTATACATAACGCCTAAGCTATTCATCAGACTTGTAGCAAGTTTTGTTGGGCGGAGGCGCTAAATTATCAAAGGCTTTATGAGCATCGAAATTATTATCACATTATGTGTACTGCTCCACCATCGTAATATAATAACAAGCACAGCAAATGTCCAAAACCTTGACCGTACGCCTGATAATTTCAGATTTAATTTCAAGAAAAATTGCAGCATCTTCCCTAATGAACACGTGCATAATATTCATGCCTCAAGGGCCTCCGCCTTTGAAGATTCTCTCTTTTATATATTTATCCAAGCCAAACTTGTGAAAATGTGCCGTCTCGCAGAGGCATGCGAAAATTCCAAAATGATATTCACCCACATCCACAATACAATAGGAGTCGAAAGTGAAACAAAAGAAGCTTCGATTCACATAGCTAGCGGAACTATCAGATCGTAGTCCATTATGTCGGCTAAGGTTATAAAGGATGGAGGCAAAAATTTATCACAAATATTCAACCGTTAACGTTTCCACATTTTGCTCTGTCCGCCGACTCTCTCGTTAGCGAAAAGGCTGAATTTGGTGGAATGCTGATGCAACCCCAACCATCTGCACATGACGCGGTGAGAATAATGGGCATATAAACCGTGGAAAATACACGAGTTGGTATCTTCCGAAACGCTGAAACGCCGCTGCATGCCACTGGCTGACCATCGCCCAAATTGGTAACAATGCGTAAATTTAACGACGACAAAAGCAAGTGTGTTCTTTCGCGCTTGATTGCAGAGGGTTGAGGCCCTTTACTGCCTCAATACGGCTGTGACAAAAGGAGTGGCCATTTTGCTGTACCAATACCGACAGTCAGCAGCATCAAGACTGGTCTTACAGATTGTTGCACCAGTCATCAACACGAAACACGACGAAATATAATGGTAACAATAATGGGAGCAGGAGCATATAGCAAGTCTCAATGGTCGTATATACTTTGTGCTCAGCAAAGGTTTGTATATTCTTGGATTGGACAGTTCCTTTTGGAGTCCTTTGAGAACGCTTGGCGTGGAGCCTTTGGGTGGCCTTCAAATACTGTACTCGAAATAGCCAGAAATGACACGAGCATTAAGCCCAACTGGCTTTACTTATGAGCATCAGCAATAAGTGGAGCTACAAAAATGCCTTAATTTCTTGCATGTAGGTGAGAGAGACGTGAAATTTCAAGGCTTCCAAATGGAATAAATGAAATGTGTCCACTAAACGGAGTCCGACGCTATCTGATGAAAACCAAGCTTAGGCTGGTCAGATTTTCAGGAAATTATCAACTGTGAGTGAGCTAATGGTACAGAACGAAATAAGTTTATTTTTTTTATGAAAAACCAACTTCTCCTTCTGGTCTGCAGACATAAACCATGAGAGTTTTCCCATTCGCCAAATTAGGACTGTGCGGTATATGGCTTTGCGGACTTGATTCCCAGCGGGTGTTTATTATATACAAAAAATTTCAAAACCAACAAAGGTTTATTTTGAAACAAAGGCAATTTATAAATGTTACCTGGCTTCTGGTGATTCCGGGACTCCGGTTATTGGTTATTATGATATTGAATGCCCACTTTTCACGTAACTTTTAATTGACAACGTCACTTGACCACCAGTTGATTTTGCGTGAGCGACTTTCAGCCGAAAATAGTCATACGATGATTAAGGCTAAATGCGGAGGTCGGAAGACATAACAAATATTTTCAAGTCTGTTGATACACAAAAGGAAGCAAACAAGTCTCACGCACCCCTGTCTCAAGGTCCTACAACTGGGAAGAAATCAACTTTTGTCTGGACTCTTATGGAGAAACGATTGAATTACTGTGAACGCGTCTTGAGTCTTTGTTGTGTCCAGTTTCAGCAGCTCCAGCCAAGAGAGTCTGCGGCGGCGTTTAAAACGTGGAGCGTTGCACTGCCAAGGTCGAGGAGACAAAGGTTTATGGGAACTGGATGCAGCTGTACTTGATTTTCGTATGGACTCTCACGCAATGAGTAATGCGTTCAATAATGCGGTTCAGTCAAACTACGTATGGATAATGAGTAACTGAGCACGAATCGATAAATTGATAACAGATTCTTGCAAAATATGGTGAATCACTGTCCAGTTTGGCAACTTCTGCGATGCAAGGCTTCGCGTGAACAACTGGAAGCAACCGCGGTCCGGTACCGTGTGAATCACACACGGCTTTTTGTAAATATCGAAACACTGACTGGGTGTGTACTTGTTTACAGCGTCTTCGATGAACTGAAGGTAAGCCGCTCTGATTACACCTGGTCTGTCCGATTCAAATGTTGAATAATGGCAACCTCATGTTTGGCAATGGCTGCGATGGGTAAGAAACAAACGGCACTCTCACAGCCTCGACTCCACTCTGTCAGCCTCGCACTGAACCTTTTCGCATACCAGTCCCCCTTAATATGAATCTGTTGCAGGTTAGCATCCACATTCTTCTCTCTTCGTCATTAAAAAGAGCCAAACTGCGAACGGTTCTTGTTGCACAGGTAGGCAAGAAGAATATACAGAGTGCAGAAACACATGGCGCAACAGGATGTTATTGTTCAAGATGAACTGTGGTGAAACAGCAAAGGACGACAAATACGAGCTTAACTACAGTAGCGAAATATGATCTTGGTAACGACAATTACTTCCGGCGACATGATTAGGATATCAATATAAACTGATTCTAAGAAACTTTGCCTCCTAAAGGGATTAACGATTCTAAAGTAGTTTAATGCTTCGATTCTTAAACGTTAACACGATTAGAAAAATATTTGGGCTTATAGCAAGTACAAAAACAAAGGCCATCAATATCACATACTGTAGGTTAGTTACAACTTGTAACTTACAAGTACTGAGTGAGTGAATGAGTTGAAAGACGCATTCGAGCGAGTAAAAAGCTCGCGCAGTAAGATCCATTTCCAGCTAAATCACGTGCTCAGGTTGTACTATGCACTGGAACAAAGTGCCCTTCCTATTGACGATGAACCTAAGCTCGTCGTACCGTTCAACGGATTCATTGATTTCGGTCCCGTCATAAACGTCCTTGCCGTTTACTTGCTCGATTATATCTCCTGGATGTATGCCGGCCCTGTAATATTAATTAAATGGAGTTCAAGTTGGGACTTTTTCTTATTACTACACGATGACTAAAATATGCGTCGCGTTTATTTACCGGTAGGCAGGTGATTCACGCACAACTTGGACTACCATCGCACCTTGACTGCTAGGACAAGTGTAACCGAATTGTTGACTAAAGTTGGCAGCTATGTCCTTTGTGAGAGGTAAGAGTGTGAATCCTACATACTTTTGCTTGCGATGGACACCGGCGCCTAAAAACATTAAAGGTATGTAATTAAATCATAAATACTACATAGATACTTGCGCTTACAGATTAGTTTTTCTTACGCTTATCGGATTCAACTTTGGCCATGAATTGCTTTACATGATTAATTGGGATAGCAAAAGAGATCCCAGGTGCCATTGTCATGGTATTTACTCCGATGGCTTCGCCATCAAGGTTCACTAGAGGGCCACCAGAATTGCCAAACTGAGGAATAAGTTAGCAACTATTAGCCTCTGATTCTGACTTCATAAGACAAAACCTTCATCTGAAAGCTTGCGCTCATACCGTAATTGGAGCATCAGTCTGGATATAAGACAAGTTACTGGGTCGACCCAGCTGTATTGCACTTCTAAAGCTGCTCACTATGCCAGAAGTGACGCTATTGGATAATGACAGTGGACTTCCGATGGCTACAACAGTTTCTCCTAGTCTTGTATCGGCTGAGTTGCCAAGTTTCAATACTGGCAAGCCCTTCTGCAAGTATCAACGCACACATAAAGTTATAACTTATCTATACAAGTGCAACGACTAAAGTATCCCTTGCTAACTTACAGCATTTATCCTTATCAACGCTATGTCGGATGCCCGATCCAGAGCCACAATATAGCCTGAGAATTTCTGTTCATTCTGAAGTTGGACCTACAAATAAAAACAAGCATTACATTATTTCCAGAGTAATGTCACGAGTCGAATAAAAAACAGGAGTTTCACCTCAATATTATGAGTAGCATTTTCGACAACATGAGCGTTGGTAACGATCAGTCCGTCTGAAGAAACGATGAATCCCGACCCATCATTCTGAGTTTGACGTTGACCCCCAAAATAGTCAGAAGAAACTCCACGGCAATGGATGCAGACAACGGCAAGCGCCGTTTCGTCGACGACGTCCGCAATCACATTGTACGCTATTCTTCTGGAAATATTCGGTACCGGAAATAGCTTATTTTCCACTGCACCAGATGGTTTGCTGTCGCTACTACCACTGTAGATGTCTTTTTCGATCGGTTTCGCTGCATGGACGACGAATGGCCAACCAATTTTATCCCTCTGAACAAGGTACACCAAAGTTCCGAAACCCAGAAGAGCTGCAGCGCCTTTTATGTACAGCTTTCCATTTGTTGAGTGATTGCTACTGCCAATAATAAAGGATTTTATTAGGTGGAAGAATTTATGAACAATTCATTAATTATGAAACTTACTTATGCTTCCCCCAGTCAAATTTTGGGGTTTCTGGTATCTTCGATGTTATGGGAGAGTGTGCTTGGCTTCCCAATACTGATGTGAAGTAGTCTGTAACTGTACTTGTAGTCCTAATTCGTTGAAGCAGCTTTGAGCAACGTAGCCAACTAGATGTGTTCATCATGAACTTTAACCATGAAACAAAAATCTCAACATGAAATCGTAGATTTTCAAGACCACTTGAGAAAAACGTAGAACTGTAACAGGCGTCAGCTATCCAAAGGCATACGATTATAATATATATTGAACATGTTGAGTTTTTGAGCACTTTTAATGTATGGTACACACTTCCTTGTATTTAAAGCAATAGTGAAAGGGGACCTTTAAAATACATCTGCCGATTGCTCGCACAGTGAATGTCATCAACAACTTTGGCGCCTGAAACAGCTGTTGATACTGAATTGCCATTGAGCATAAACATCTCAATGGCTTTCTGTCAAACTTCTAGTCTCACTCAAGCACAAGTGCACTTACGTGTAACCAACAATCCCAGGCATATATACGACGTTCAACTCATGTTTAAATAATACTGCTTCAAACAAGAGACTCCAGAACTTTAATCCTCAAATGTTCCCTGCTAAGACAGAATACTAGGGAATCTTTGAGAAGGAATAACATTCAATTCAAACTCATGCGGAAACTTCAGAAACTTTACGTAACATTAACATTAGGCAGCAAACCCATGAAGCAAATGAAACGTTAACATACGGACATGTAGACTAGGAGTAGACACCCTCTGTGCAAAACAGAAGTTTACAGGCCCATCATTCGCCTTTGACCCACGACATCAGTGTCGGTTATATACCTACACTCTCTCGAAATCTCTCTACCGATATCTTCTAAAAGTTTAAAATGTATGAACCAGCACAAGGCTAAAATGGTTACTCATCAGTCATTAGTTGCCTAATCATACATAATACAAAATGTTATCCTTATTTTATCCACTGACGGCAATACGACAGTTTTCCTTCACATTGACTAAAAAAAGAATACTCCAGCAGTAGTTGCTTTCGGTAAAATCCTTCCATTCTTCTCGAGGCCATGTACATACACTACACAACACATCAATGCTGCAAATTTTGGTAAAATTACAATTGCAATCTAATCTTGATGGTGAAAATTTAGCTGTGATCCAGGTCCATTCGGTAGCGGTGTGCGGTACGTAGTACGTAGTAACAACTATGTATATATCCTCAAGGTGTGATCCAAGACGAGAATTGACGATACATCACCAGACAACAAGCCCATTCAAACTTCTTTTATCTTAGTAAAGCTCGGACATCTTCACTCTCCGCTGAATCAAGATAGGTCGTTCCATCTGGAGCTTTTCCGTTTCTTGAAGCCCCCTAAAAACAATCGAAATCGAAACAACGGCTTAAGTAACTCATGAACCTATCATCCAGTTCTATTCTATAATCTTTTCTTTGGATACATCCGATTCTTTACCTTTTCCAGTAGAAGCTTGACACATCCTTTGTGATTCTCCCAAATAGCTGCTAGCAACGCTGTAATTCCATGCCGGTCAGATGCCTATTAGCAAAACAAGACTTTCATTAGATCCATCCTTTTTGTCCACCGGTTGATCGCGCAGTTTTGAAACTTGCAATACTGAATATTGTATTTACTTACATTCACATCAGCTCCTTTGGAGACTAGATACTCGATGACTTCCTGTTGCCCAAAGTCAGCGGCGTAAAGAATAGGTGGGCGGCCTTCTATTTGGTCGTTGACGTTGATACCCTGCAAAAACATATCCGAATGAGTCATTCGGACATGATTCAAAGTGCAAATTGATAGTAAAGTTTCATTACTTACCTTATTCTCAATAATATCCTTAACTTGGTCCAAATCTCCGTTTTTGATTCCCCACACCAGCTCGCTCATTTTGGAAAGACTTTTTGGTCAGAGACCACCACAAATTTTACAACCACAACACGAAAATCACTTTACTGTCTTTCTAATTTCTATCGACCATCTACTCGCTGCTTTACAAGTGACCGTTAGCGTATTTATCCGCTGATAATTAGAATACCTGTATTTATCTTATTTTCAATGTCAGATTCTGACTCCACCGACTTGAACCTTTTAACGTAAACTGTCAAGAATTTGCTGTGTTCTGAGTTCTGACTGCATCAGCATTCGTACTCTTTTAAAGCGGACGAGATCGGCATTCGCTTACGTACAAGCATGCGATTCATACGGGGAGAAAAAGCCAGTGAGAAGGAACGACCATTGCTCTGCTCCAAAACAAGCTCAAAAAGCAAAGCACCTACCGCATGCTGAAACACAATATTACAACAACAAAGACTTTGTTCCATCTTCAACGATTCAACAATCAAAGGTGCATGTGTAACTTATGCGAAAGAAACGCCGGTGTCCACCTTCAACTCTTCGTGTACTGTAACTGTAATCTTAACACACAACTTCAACATTGTTAAAGCTCCATTGTTACCGATGCGTGGATCTTGCATGACTCCATGACTTGCATCATCCGAGCAACTTCCCATCAAACACCATACATCACTTCCCATTATCATGTCAAATCCAAAGGATCTCGTCTCAGGCTTCTTCTTCATACAAAATTCTGAACAAGATCAACTTCAATTTGTATTCAATTTCAAAAGTTTGACCATAAAAAGACATTACAACGGCTGCTAAGGTCTGAAACCCGTCTTGAATTCCACAACGGGCAAAAGCGTCACAGCAACATCCAACATTCCATGGCCCATGTACATGCATCCGAAAAACGTTGCATGTGCAACAAGATATATAAGGCGAACAGGCCCCAAAGCGTATACGCTGCTGCTGCCACTTCAAACTTCCACGATGGACAATAGGATGAGCCTAAAATGCACCCGGTTATCATCCGACCGGCAATGCCTTTTACTTCATCAATTGAGCATAATTCAGTCAACAATTGATGCCACGTCCGCCTCGTAATTGAAGTGATGACACCTAATATTCTGCAGCTTCCTGTTAATGAAACTGAAATTGGTGAACTAGTGAGAAGCGGACAGGAAATTCATTATCAACCGTCTAAATACATGAGAGTGAATGAGAATTGGCCAAAAATTTTGAGGACCAATGATTGTTCAAATTCAAGCAACAACCGTGTACCGGTATCTGATGTTTCAAACATTGTCTGCTGGCCATTTGCTGCAGACGTGCACATGTCCTTTTAAAGAAGTCGTACATTTTTGGGCATATTATATCAGACTTTCCTTGTTAGGTGACGTCTGGCTACTCTGCCGACTGGCGTCACAGCTGCGGGATGAAGTTGCAATGATGCAAGGATCAATCTAATAAGGTGGCAAAATGAGTTTTGTAACGTTCCGGTTTTCGTGTAAATTACCATTGACGATTGTCATCCCAAGTTCAGTCCGCTAATAAACTTGATTAACATAGAAGCTATTTCATCATGATTAATACTTTGGTTTACTGGTGTGCTTTTGGAACTGGACTGTTTGATTTTAACAAGGTGTAACCACCACTAATCATGAACACTACGGGTCTTGGCTGTGAGAGCCAGTACTAGGAATTCTGTAACAACTTTCCGTCTTTTTTGACATACGGAAGTATCGCGTAACAATCGAAAGCATACATCGCAAACTACGTAAATAAATAGTCTAGACGGGGTAGTCAGTCCGACTTGGCCAGCTGCATTCATCAAGCTCTCACAAAAAGTCTATTCCGATGCCAAACTGAAGCCCACGCACTACTTTGTCGATACCGGTGAACTGTAGCGGCCAGCAGTAATTGATTTCTACTCGAGCTACTTGACCTAGCCTGATAGCCAGGCCAAGCCCATACGCAGCTTTGAAGTCGGCGATGAGACTCTGCAGATTAGCACCTACGTCATCACCTAGTGCGACATAAAAAACACATTTAAAAGCCGCCAAGCTGGCCAAGATTATCATTTCAAATTACGCAATCTTACCGCTTAGATTAATTGATTTATCTGTTAGGTTACCGGCGTTGACGAAAAGGTGCGTACGACAATAATCGCCAAAAGCACCTTTTCCTAATGAGAACGGCAGTGGACCAAAGAGGTGAAGACCCGTTGACCAATAGGTCTGCAAAAAAACACTGTAAATTTTGCTCAAACTAATTACACAAGTAAGAATTTTAGACAACTTACTTTTCCTCCCAGAACATTACTTTCGCTTCGAGGACCGAGACTACGCATGTCAAAGCCACGCAAAGACTGTGGGCCTCCTAAGAAGAACAGGTCACTACTATTATAAGCTGGAAAATCGTCCAATCCATGGAATAAGCCCAAACGGCACGAGGTTTGAAGAACCTAGGGACAAAGGTACCATTATAGAAGATTGCTACATTTGTTTATTTTGCACGCGGAGTGATGTTTTCGTTCTCACAGTTTCATACGGCAGCGGAACGTTAAGTTGAAATTCAGCCTCATTTTTCAAAAATGCTACATCACCACCAGCACCAGCGAATTCTTGCATTATCTTCAGGAATATTCCTTCGGTAGGAAATATCTTTTGGTCTCTGTGATCGACTGTGACAATGTGCTTTAGAGCTGATTTGAAAGAATGACCACTTTGCTCACGAACAGCGAATGATGTTTTCCTCGAAGAAGATTCCATATCGCGCCATGCTCCTTCCCACTGAAGATTGTGCTTAACCTGAATAATGTCAATTATCAGAACCACATTTCTATAATGACAAATGACTAAATTATAATTATAAACTTGCAACTTACACTTGTAAACGGGTGAAAGAAGAAATCTAACATCCCTCCTCTGCTGGTCATATTGAACCCTCCTTGGTGATGAGTGTAGGAATTCTGAGATAAGGTAAAGCTTACTCTGAAAATTAAACACACGCAATTAGTAACAGCATCTCTGCAGACACCTTTAAATCTACCAACTTTAATATCTTACTCTGATGAACCAATCTGTGGAAGCGGCTTGGCCACAGTAAGATATGACCCTTTCTGACTGCTGGAACCAAACGAATGCTCAAACCCTATCCGTTCACCTCGGCCGAGGACATTAGGGCACCGCGTTGATAAAACAATGGAACCCTCGTTAGATCCAATCATGGTCTGAACAGAACCCGCAAATCGGTTCATCTCGTTCACGACAAAAGTGACCTATTCAAACAAAACTATAAGTAGACCGTCAACGATCCTTGATATGTAAAACATTATTACATACCTCGAATCCATTCCTTGAAGAGCCCTCCCGTTTGTTTGTATCGATAACGACGTTGCATTTGTTGAAGCACCCAGCGCTTTCCAATTTTCGACAAGCTTCAGAGGCAGTGACAGCAAGCTGCAAACAGTACCAAACAATTTTAATTTCTACATATCTACGAAACCTTTCGAACGTGTAGAAATCTCACTAACCTCGCTGAAGTTCCGTGCCTTGAACACATCCTGAACAAATCGCATAGCGTAGTCATTTTTGGTTCTGCCCAGTCCATCGATGACCACATAGTCAACTCTGACCGGCACATGGTCGTAGTTCTGCATCCTGGAAGCAAACTTCTGGTTAATTCCAGCCCTCTCTACCCTGACATTGTCCATGATTTGATTCACGCACCTGTATTGAAATTTGTCTGTGTGACTTGTAAGTAGTATCCCGATTATAAAATGCTTTGTGTACTGTCAATCATGGCGTAACCTGCAATCAGTAATACAACAATTTAGCATCCCAGTACCACACATTTCTACATTTGATCTCATAACTTGTTTTTCCCAAGCAAGTTTTCATTTTATACCTGTACACCATGAGCAGAAGTTATTCACCACCGTACCGTCTACAGTCTCTCCGTCGAATGGCTTATGGCACCAATTGAGAAAACTCCTAAAACCAAAACAAACACAATGAAGGTCAAGCATACATTCAATCGACAACTTTTCTTTCCATCATGGCAATCATTCCAGCACTAGAAGCTACAAAAGCTTTTCATGTACATGTACAGACGAACAACTTGGTTTAAATTTGATCACCGCTAACCTGAGCAACTAGAACATTTCCGATACGAACGATTCCGATGAACGTGATTCTAACCGAACTTTACGACTTGCAATTTCGAAGATCACTGAGAATTGACTGAATGACTAGCAACGTTTAAGCTGATCAAGTTCGAAATCTATATATACTTGCGATCAAATCGGTACATTAAAATGATATTAAAATCAAAATATACAAATAAAAGTCATGTGTTTCGTTTGTTTTGTTTTGATATATGGGAGAAACGGGATGAGTAGGAATTTTAAAGTTAAGAACGAGGCCAATAATTTTCAAATTCCGCGCGCTTCTCACCTGAGAAGTTCATCCTTGATTAATTTGAATACGGCCGGCAGAGTGCGTGCATGTATACATACATACGGCAATGGTTTGCTTTAGTGCTTGGGTTTCTGAGTTTGAGTTTTTTAAACCCTCTATCAAAGCTCCGTTCTATAATAACGTCACCGCCTCGCCTCGAGATATAAACATTGGAACTCCCCCCTCTCCTCGTTCTCCTGCATGACTTGCCGTTGTGCTTTTGACAAGCACTGACCGTTACAGCTCGGTAAGTACACACTACCAAGAGGAGTCCTACGGACGAGGCCCAAGAACAACAGAAAGCGTCGTGCATACGGGATGTGGTGAGAGCACGTAAGAGATTCTTTAGCATTAAAAGATCTTTGAGCCATGCAAGTAGCAAGAAGACCTTGCGTTTGTACATGTATGTAAGCTTATGAAAGGAAATTTTGAATAGGAAGAATAATAGAGTGCAGTGCAGGTTTGATGGAGCTGTGAGCTCGAGCCTCTTCGCGTCCAAGTGAACCTTTAAACCACATGACAATCACTTGGAATAAGAAATCCCTTGAAAAAAATCCTTAAGTGACTCCTGGATACTTGTTTATCCCGTCAGGGCTCCCAAGAAACTCGAAAAGAAGAAACAAGACAAGGGAAAGGATAAGCTGCAAGAAATTGTAATAAGGGAGTTTCCGAAACTTCCCTTAATTCAGCTTTTAGTTTCATGGTTTCCGAGTGTTAACATGGAAGGATTATGTACCACCGATATCGGGTTTTCCATCATTAATTCGAATCAGGTAAGATGAATTCGCATTAACAAGTTTTGTGTGATGATGTTAACGGTGTTGAGCAAATATTTCTAGACTCTCACAATGATAATCTGCAGAGCAGTATGTCCAAGGGCGTTTTGAATGTTCCAAGGGACGTTTATTCTTCTTCAAAGTTAATTGATGCGAATAAGTTGTTTCGAAATTACCTGGAAAGCTGAAACGTGGCAAGGTTGCATTGGAATTAGAATCTTTGAAGGTTGAACTGCAAGGAGTGGTCTGATTACCCAACGAGGCTTCATTTACAAATCCCGCGAAGCCACACTCTAGATTCAAACTTGAAAGATATTTCTGCTGATATTTTGTGTTTGGTTCTAGTAAAAACGTCTAAATGTTCAATGCTGCTTGCACGAAGACATGGGTCCAGGAAGAAATAAGAGGAATTCAGAATAGCATTCCTGAATTAGCATTAGAGGGATGTGGGTGTCGTTTAGTGTGAGTTGAGGAAAAACGTGGCAGATTGGAAGCACTAGAGTTTTATACTTTAGTACTCTAGTGTGAAGGCTAGGTTAACGTTGATGAAAATGCCGTCAGAGGTATGGGAATAGGTTAATTAATTTTGGGTGTTGCTAACTACAGGAAGCTTGCGGATTTCTAAACGTGGCACTTGATGATTAAACGACGATAGTCAATGTAGTTGAGTTGAAAGGGTCCGATAGCTGTTCGTGAACTTGAAAATTTGAAGAATTGAAAGGTTTGTTAACAGTAAAGTTAATTGTAGGTAGGTACTCGTACAGCAGATATATCTACACTCAATTCTGGATTTTTAAAACTCACTCAGGTTAAGTTAAACGCCATTCATAATTCATACCCTTAGCCAGTTCCGAGAAAAATCGATGCTTACCAAGGGCCGTGGAGTTATTATTATTTTAAAGTAAACGGCACCAAAGTCTAACGTAATTTGAAATCAGTCCGATGTCCGAAACTACGGGCAAAAGAGTGTGCTTTCTAAGCCCTCGATGACCTCCAATCGTTTCTGCGTGCACTTGTGAGACTTAAATGCATTTCAGCTCGGATACTACTTTTAGAGAACTGATTGTGGAAATTATCGCAAATAGAATATGATTTTTCAAGGCTATGTAGATGAGGAAAATAATATTTGCTAATTTGCGAATAAATCTTAGAGATGTCGGTTTCTGCAATTGGATAGAAAACATATTCATCTTGCGTCAGGAAGACTTGCACTTACCAGGAATTTGAATCTTGCTGATGTTGAAAAAGCGCTCAAAGCGCCTCTCACACGCGAGAATGAATGGGAGATAATTCTCTACTGCTGATTAGGCTATGCTGGATGAAAGCAAGGTTGTTGGTTTGTTGACTTCAATTCATTGGGCATTGACGACGACAACCAGCGATTTCGAAAACAGTTGGGTATCTTAAGGTAGAAATCATGTTGTGCGGGGTCTCATTGTGTTTGTTGTTTCAGCGAAAACGAAAAGGGGCTGATGTCGGTGACGAATCTCCAGAAATCCTTCCGAAAAAATCAGTTACAGACGATGTCGACCTCATGGACGAGTAAGTTTCTTTTAAATTGAGTGAGATAGTTGTGAAGTGAAATTATGATGTTTTGTGTAATTGTGACTTTTTTGAAGTAGTGGGACGTTCTGCAATCAGCCAGAGAGTCCAGATGAAGAAATTGAAGATATTGAAGATTTCGAAGATGCGGAGATCGATCCGGAACCCTTAATTCCCTTGGGAAATCCCCCACCGGAAATAGATCCATGGCTGCAGCAGTTCAGAGTAAGTTGACGCATTGGCAGTTCGTTGTGGCATTCAAGAAGAAGGCATTTAGTGTATCTGATCATATTTTCAGACTTGGAGTCATAATCAAAGACTGATGGCAATCAACGAGCTGATTGCGTCCTGTGAGGCTACTGAAGTGCGACACATGATGCAGGTCATAGAACCACAGTTCCAGCGGGATTTCATTTCGTTATTGCCCAAAGAAGTGAGTACCAGGATTTCAGTTACAAATTATGACATTTTGATGCCAAACTCATGATCGTTTTGTTCTCATTTTAGTTGGCCTTATACGTCTTATCGTTCCTCGAGCCGAAAGACCTTTTGAAAGCTGCTCAGACCTGTAGAAATTGGCGGATTCTGGCAGATGATAACCTGTTGTGGAGAGAGAAGTGTAGGGAAGCGGGCGTTGGATTTTTCAGTGCCATGTCACAAAGGCTGTTGCGCTCAAAGCAACGGCAAGGTCTACCCCTGCCACCCGAGGCTGAAAAACCTCCTTCAAGGTGGAAGGCAGCATTTAGGAAGCAGCATCAAGTGGAAACAAATTGGCGTTCGAATATTTTGCGGTCTCCTAAAATCTTGAAAGGACACGACGATCACGTTATCACTTGCTTACAATTCTCCGGAAACAGGTACAGTCAATGACACAGCTTCTTAGATCAATCATTAGCTTCTTAGATTCATCATTAGCTTCTTAGAACGTTGTTGTTGAAATCTACTAAGCTTATTTTTTGTTTCATTCTAGGATTGTATCTGGGTCGGATGATAATACTCTGAAAGTATGGTCTGCAATTACCGGAAAGTGTTTGAGGACCTTGTTGGGACATACAGGAGGTGTCTGGTCGTCACAAATGTCGGGTACCATTATTGTTTCCGGTAGTACGGATAGAACTCTTCGGGTATGGGATTCAGAAAGTGGTGAATGCTTGCACATTCTCTATGGCCATACGTCAACCGTCAGATGCATGCATCTTTGCGACGGGAAGTAAGTATATTGTTTCTGCTACTAAAGTAGAGTCCCTGTCAAGAAACGATACTAAATTAAAAAAAATTAGGGTCGTAAGTGGATCCCGAGATGCCACTTTGAGGATGTGGGACGTAGAGACCGGGCGTTGTCTGCACGTTCTTGTGGGACACTTGGCTGCTGTCAGATGTGTTCAATACAACGGACGACTGGTTGTGTCCGGAGCATACGACTTTATGGTTCGTATCTGGGATCCAGAACGTGAAGAGTGCTTACATCAGCTTCAAGGTCACGCAAACAGGGTATATTCGTTACAGGTACGTCAAGTATCTTCTACATGTTTTTTTTTCAAAATCAGTGAAAATTCAAATGACTAATGGCATGAGCTCCTTGCAGTTCGACGGTATTCATGTGGTTAGTGGTTCCTTGGACACGAGTATAAAAGTTTGGGACGTCGAAACTGGGTCGTGCAAGCACACCTTGATGGGCCATCAAAGTCTGACATCCGGAATGGAATTGCGGGATAACCTTTTAGTCTCAGGAAACGCAGATTCTACGGTGAAAATATGGGATGTTTCAACCGGCCAGTGCCTTTTGACCCTCTCAGGTATGAGTTTTGATTTCCTTGAACCTGTGTTATGTTCGTTATGAATATATTCATCATTTTCCACTGTTTTATATTTCAGGACCAAACAAACACTCCAGCGCAGTAACATGTTTACAACTCATAAATAAATTCGTCATAACGTCTTCCGATGACGGCACAGTTAAGCTGTGGGATATAAAGACAGGTACGTGTACTGACCGCCACTGACTCCGTTCATAACATTGTGAGTAACATGCTCATCTGTTTCGTTTGTTTTATAGGGGAATTCGTGAGGAACTTGGTGGCTTTGACAAGCGGCGGACGAGGTGGTGTAGTGTGGAGAATACGTGCATCAGAGACCAAACTTGTTTGCGCAGTAGGTAGTAGAAACGGAACTGAAGAAACAAAGTTGCTAGTTTTAGACTTTGATGACGAAGCATCCACATGACGATAAGCCACAACTCGCAGTATCATCATAATCATCATCGCGTTGGAAGTGTGTATTCGAAAACATTTTCAAGTTCAAACAAATTAGTGATATTACATCTTCAAGCGTGAGTTTCGTGCCGGTAATCGGACTTGGGCAGCCTGTAAAATTGTTTCTCCGAAATTTTGCTGTTTTAATATTAATTTTAGTACAAGTCATTCATAGTTAATTGATAGTATTCCTACTGTAACTGCTCCAAGACTGGAAATCATTACTGCAAAGATCCCCCCTCCGGAATTGATAACTGGTAAACTCCAGAAGTCTTCATATTTTAACGTTGTTTTTTGTATTTATTTTGATTTGACAAAAAGATCTGTATTTGGAACCTTGTTCGCGAGAATCCTTTTAACCGTTTTGCTGATTGGTAAATATCATTGTGCTGTTACTGATTAGCGTACTTTTGATTTTTGTAAATTAAGAAAATATTTGAAGTTGAGATGTATGTCCACTGTTGCGCAGACGTGGAATTGCCAAAATATCTCCATTGAATCATTACTGAAAGGAAAAGAGACGTACAGTTACACACAGTAGCGTTATACGTTGAAAGTATCGTGTTACTTGTTTACAGCATATGCAACTAGCAGTAACAACTATAAGCTAATTAATTATAATGCAATTTAATTGTACTGTGATCCGTGATTCGCGCTGGAATGAGTGTGGGTTACACTGGGCATTCATCCCATTTTGTTGCTCTTGAACAATTCCTGCATATGTAATATTACTGTATTCGCCTCGATGACATTATGATTGGGTTTTGTTTTAAAGCGTTACGCTCCGCTATGAGTTGCGAATCAAGAAAATAAAACATAACTTATTATAACAACGAACAATCAAAAGTTGTGTATCCTTCATTCGCTAAATCACTAGTTCAATCTTCGAGCTCAAAGATTTTCGTGTCTTTTCCCCATTGCTTCGATTCGAGCAAGGTACTTGCCATTTTAACATTGTAAACCGACTGTACCACATGTTTTCCATAACTACTCAGGTGAAGAGAAGCGTTTTGAAGCATTCTGGCTAAACTTTGACCAACAGTCGTCCCCTCGAAACACTCAACTCAAGTTCAAAGCAAACCCAAGTGACATTAATCGACTATCAAACCGTTACGGCCGAAACATGTTTGATTGATATTGTGGTGCAAGCGCTCGACTCAGGACTCGATTGGAACATTAAACACTACGAATATGAGAAAAGTCGAACAATTTCGTATCCGAGTCAAGAAGTTGCTTTGTACTCAAGAAATAAAGAGGACTATGAGGACTGACATTGTAAAATATTGAATTATATACGGAAAGAAAGAATCGCATTCAAGGGGCAGAGCAGCACCGAAATGAAAGACTGAATCGCGTGCAACGGGGTAAATTCGGTTTTCACCCGGCAATAAAAAACCGCCAAGGAACGGCGTTTCTGAGAACGGCGACAAATCACGCATATGGCATATACTATATACTAGACACACATTGCTCACATGGCAAAATTATATACTTGATTCAAGACAGACGTTTGAGGGTCACTTTTTCGTTCTATAAGAAAGTGTTTACTTGCTTGCCTAAACTAAATTTGATTACACGAGCCAGGTAATTGGAAAATATACCAAAATTACATGTGTAAATGTATGCGAAAATTGGCGAAATTTTTTGTCTCGCCAGTTCTAGCTAAAGGTGTGCATGGAAGGAACGTAATCAAGCCGAGGCGTAACTGACGAAATGTTGGTGACGCCTAATTCGGATTATGTGCCTGG
This sequence comes from Sphaeridia pumilis, assembly GCA_034698345.1. Lineage (NCBI taxonomy): Eukaryota > Metazoa > Arthropoda > Collembola > Symphypleona > Sminthurididae > Sphaeridia > Sphaeridia pumilis. Next base: position 20,532 of record JAQGBJ010000371.1, on the reverse strand, counting down.
TTCAGACTTACACTGGCAGACCACTGCATGCGAGTTTGGCCTCGACATGATGACATCACTTCAGTTGGACTAGGAGTTTAACAAGTAAAATTTGTCACCGTCTGGGCGAGTAATTATACAGTAATTGGCTGCGTGGGCGGCGTTTGAGGTATCGCTGCGACGCACCTTGAGAATGCAGTTTAAATGAATTTCAAGACACTTGGGAAAACACATTTTCCAAGTCAAGGGCACGCACTGAACCTCTGGCCTTTTGAAGTTGAACATTGGGCTAATTAATTATGTATATGGTGTGGAGGGCGAGTTCGAAGCAGTTTGAGAAGAAGAACAAGGAAAAGCCTGGTCCCGATTGGAAAGCTTTTCAAACAAAGTGCAACAGCAGCTTCTTGGAGAACAAGAACACAAGAAGGGGGAAAAGGTGGAGAAAGTATAGAGAAGGCTAAATTGAGAAGGACGTTAAAAAAGCATTATGTGGTTGGGAGGTGCGGCATGAAATTGCTTCAAATGGCATTCTAATGGGGAGTAAGTTATGCGGGGTTCATTATCAGTCGCTCCTTGAGCAGGTCGAATTTATTTCGCCGGAGAAGGTAAAAATTCTCAAGAACTACAAACTCAAAAGACTGGCACGCGCCGCCGGCTTTTTTACTGCTTTAAAGATTCCAGAAAGATAAGGTTGGATTCTTAAGAGTTGCCCAAGACCGGCAGTTCTTTGCCCAAAGAAAACCGGACATTTTCCAAACAGAGACAAGCATATTTTCACTTTTACCAAGGAGCATGTAGGAGCAAAATACGTTGTTTTTTGAATTTCTCCAGTCGCGTGTCTAAGAGTGTTACGGCGTAATGGGGAGTGGGAGGGATAGAATCACAATTTGTTGCTAGATTGGGTTGCATAGTGCGTTTATATTTCATGAAGATGGTCCTACGACGACGATACTTGTGTAAATTGCAGCTGGCTTGGCTGAACATTTGGTCTCAAGTTGAGCTACGGAAAAAGAGCTTCAGTCTAGTGATTTCAGCCAGCTACTGGTGGGCCACCAAATGGAGCGCGAGATGCAGTCAATTGGAAGTTGTTTAAAAAAGTCCTGCCCTTGCATCCATGATGATTTACGCAGGCTAATGGTGTTTCGTGTATGCTATACCAAAAGGCCTTTACAATTCCCAAATCCAACTTTTCAAGTGGGCTTACAACAAAAAGAACAAATTTCAACAATATTGTTTTGATCCACTGGACCATCAGAGTGAGCGGTTAGTGATGAATATGCTGAATCGCACTTTTTCTCCACTGGAGAGAAAGCAATGAAATTTAAGAAATACTTGAAAAGAGGGATGAAATGAAGGAATTATTTTCAAGAATCATTATTATGGAGAGGGGTAGAGAGAAACCAAGGTGAATTGAGTGACTGGAGGAGAAGGAGGAAAGGAAGGGTGAAAAAGTTTATATTTACAGTGTATGCAATAGTAGGGGCATTCGCCACAATGTTGACTGACTGAATGAGGGTTGGTTGGTGTATGAAAAGACGACAAGGTGGATTACAAGTTTGGGGGATTTGGAGTAAGAATAAGACGAGAGGGCAAAAAGGGGATTCGTATATATTTATATGTAGGTTCGACTGACTAAAGGAGAAAGCATTCAAGCCTATGGTCTGTGAGCTCTGCTCTGTTTTAAGATAAGGTGGGGAAAAGTGGAAAAAGTAAACAGTCGGGGAAATATCAGAAATGGTGTGATCGAATGGGGGAAGCCAAATACTTGCAATTGCATCTTGTGCACGACCGATGATATCGGCTCCAGCTTATGTTATTTTGTTTCCAACACTTTGCCTGGAACGGCTCCCTCGTTTGGCGCTTTCACTGGCGAAAGAAGCCCGTTTGGAGTAGAGCGCGGGTAGTTCCCAGCACTACAAATGCTGTAGAAAGTTGCAGCTTTGGAAGCAGTCGGGAACGGGGCTTTGAAGAGTCGGTCGGTGTATATATTCTCTCTAGGATTTCCGTTTGCTGTTCGGTTCCAAAACTGTCTGTCTGACTATAAGAAAGAAGAGGATAAGGGTGATTGAAACACGTTGGTTAATTTTGACGAGGACTAGGGAGTGTTCCAAGGCATTATTACTATATACAGAGTGTAAAGGCGGCTAAAATCTGACGTTCATGTCTTGTGAAAGTATATCAACGTATACGTAATCTAATTTGTGCGCGGTAATTTTGACTGAGAGAGTGGTTGCTGGATTTGCTGGATGATGATTCAGTGCACATTGTTCGTAAGTGAGAAAATGGCTTTTCTGCCGGCGAGACTCCATTATGACTTTGAAAAAAACTCGAGAAGTGAGTACTACTACTACTACTGCTCCTTCTTTTTTCACTAAAAGTAAAAGCTGGGATCAGTTAAACGAGGAAGGAAATTTCGCAGCTTCTACACTTCGACCACTAGCTTTAACAAGTAAGTACAAGTAAGCCGGTGGGATTTACACGCTTTTTCATTGCTGATTCGTGAATGAGAGAAAAATGTTTATTGTCGACCACTAGAACTAGAGAAGCGCGGCTTACTTTCGCCAAAACAACAAAGTGTACTTTACTGCTCGCGCCCTTGATTAGGATGGAATGAAATTTCGCAAACAAAAAGGCTCCTTCGCTGTATGTACACCCCATAGCCATGTGCGTAATCCGCATTGTTTTTACTTGTGATTTTGCTCTTGCTAACAGTAACGAAGAAACGTAGCGGCCATAAGAAATGTCCTGAAAAATGCCTGAAAAGACCCGCTTTGTTTTACAAATCAAGTCGCCTGGCCGGCACTTTGTAAACGTTGCATGCATATGGTGGAAGGACCGGAAACAAATGACCGCCAAATGTTTGCAGAATCCGCTTGTCACTTTAAACTTGTCTGGAGATTTTGGGTTTGCAAGAAAGACTTTTGGCGGCTCACTCCGTTGATTCATTGCCGTGTTTGTGCGGTCTATAGAAAAACGTAATCTGAGCCATCAAGGAAACGAATGACCGGGTCATATATCTATCTGGCTCAGTCAATCTGCAAGAGGGAGGGAATCGCAAAGGGCAAGGTGACAAAAAGTCACAGACGTTTCACAATTTCCCCTTTCCATCTTCTGCCACTTTCAAAGTTTGGCGAAATTCTGGTATTACAGTCTCCACGCACCAAGCTTCAAAAATATGTCTTTGAAATCGGCTTGTTAAAGTACCAAAAGAGTAACGAGTATCAAAACAGGAGGTCAGTTTGTAGGGTTGGAGGAAAAGAAAAATGGAATATTAGCTTGTTAAAAAGAGAGAAGAAAAAATGTGTTTGAAGATTTTGTCACGCATGCACGGATGCACGTACTTGTGAGAAAAGACTTGACAAACGTGAGGAATCAAGATGGAGCAGAACATGCATGTTCCAAAAAACTTTTTCGCCGTATCATAAAAGAGAGACGCCGTCTTCATAATAATCAAAAGAGTCGACAGAGTATAAAATTAGCTGCTGATTTATGTCAAATTGATGAAGGACTTTGTGATTTCAAGGAGCAAACTTGCCAACTAAAAGTGTTTATACAAAATATTTGGAAAGAAAACAACAAGGTCTCTTCAACAAGTTTTCTTCCTTCGCCATCATCAAAACCCTTAAGAGGAAAGTTGGTAAAGAAAGTTGTACATGTTCCTTGTACAAGTCTTCTAATATTTGATTCGAGGCAGCGGGAAGACAAAAGAGAGGCCATGTTCAATAATCAGAGAGAGAAGTTGATTAACAAAATTTCTGATGGATGTGTGTAACGAGAAATTATTACATCGGTTTATACACACACATATATATATAGTCATCGTTAAAGCCAAGTGTTTCAGGATGAACGTGTTCGAAGTTCGGAGTATCAAGATTGTCGCGTGACAACCAAGAGTGAATGATGGATGCAGGATGCCGTTGCATCACATATATACATACAATAATACCCGGGTTCAAGGTAAAATTTTGATGGCAGAGGTGGTGTTGTAAAATACGCGGTAATTAAAGCTGGGGAAGAGGGAAGAAGAAGTTGAGGGAGAAGGAGAGGGAAGGCATATGAAGGGAACATGGTGCAATTTAAGCGTTATTTTAACAAAATGAAGTTTCTGGGGCCAACTACATAATGAGTTATAATGTAAACCTCTTGGCTCAACCCTTCTCCAGTCTTTGTCAAGAGTCACAAATTACGCCCTTGTACTCGCCCACTCTTATCTCTCCAAGTAGAAGCTTTTCCTTCTTCTACCAAAGACTTGCATTTTCTTCTTTTCGACTCAACATTCGCAAGACAGACACACGGACCCACGTACATATACAAGGAGCACTCAAGAACATCTTTAGTTTTGTGGTCCTAGTTGCTGACAAAGTCGACAAGTAAAAGGAGATTCCCGCCGTATACAACAAAAGTGAACAAAATACCCGCTAAAAGTTGGAAATGGCCTGAATGTATCCTGAAGAAAAACGAAAGAAACATACAGCCACAGCACAGCGTCCTATCGTCTTGTCTTTGTTGTAGATGCATAATAGACTGAAGGAGAATCAGAAAAATTAACACTTTCTCCAGAGAAAACAAGGTAGGACGTCGTCGTCAACCTTTATTGCTGAGGTCCTATCTCGGCGGTGGTTTCATACATACGCGTTAGTGACGAAACTGGTGCTTTATCAATATTAAAGTCTTCAAAAGGAAGGCCAAATGGGAATGTCAAGCCAGGCCTCTCTCTCTCACTCAAAACCTAAAGACAATGGCCATTCTTGAGGACCTCGCGGGTTCAGGTACGTACGCTTCGACGACAAGAAACCTCTCGCCGCCATTTTCAACAAGACAACAAGAGCCTTGTTTCGCCAAGTTGTATTTTCCGTCCCTATAGTACACATTTGCCATTCATATATATACACTTGCAACTTTGGTGGTCCTCTAAAGCAAAAAGATTGAGGACGAGCTGCTGCTGAGAAAATGCCTCATCGTTACGAAAGCTTAGGGCAGTTAAAGAATATTATTGCTTGATGGCCCAAAATGCGGCAGCGGGTCAGATGCTACCATCGACACAACACGTGTTGCTAAGTGAACAATGTTTTGATGTTCTCGCGGGTGAAATGAAGACGACATTAGCTTTACAATGATCTCGGGCTTTCTCCTTCATGACTATCATCAAGGGAACACGCAGTCTTGAATTCTTGCTGTAAATAGGAGCAAACAAAGCTTACACTTTGAAATTTCTAAAAAGCCTGGATGTCATTCCCTTTGGAATGATTGAAAATTCGTACATGGTTTAATTTTCAAGCCAAGCACATCTACAGCCATCGAGGGTGCTCTTGAGGTGTTCAAATATTTACTTTTATTGTAGAGACAGAAAGGTGTAATCCAAGATAAAGTCGTTATTATATATATATACTTGCACATAGAGAAAGGGAAAAGGAGAAGGAGATCAAGAGTATAAAGGGCTTTTTGGTCAAAAGGTAAGAGATACTTTTGAATATCACTTTCCACCACGACCATCATCATCATCACTACTTTTCTATTATCAGCCAGCTGTTTGGGGTAAAAATATGGACAAAGTTTAGCCGTGATTTTGTCAGTAATGGACATAGTTGGCCGGCATTATCCGACAAGGGCCCTCGGCTTCCAGTATTCGCTTGTTTGTATTCGCCCGCTCTTAATGGACCGTCGTAACCCTTATAATGATGTTATGGTTTTTTGGCATATTTCGCTTTTCGGAATAAGTGGAATGCGTATATTTATTTTCATATTGCGAAGCTATACCACTATAAGCTATGAGTATGAGAGGATTGCAATTCGAGGCGATTTCAGCACAAAATTGCATATTACCAAATTGTTTTTCAAGACCTGGTAACTGAATCCAGGTAATAAAGTATATAAGTTTTAGCAGAAGGTTGTGAGAGAAGTAACAGAAGAAGAAGATACAAGGTTCAGGACATGAGGGTTACACCACCAGTACACGACGACGGATTAATAGCGTCTGATGAATTAAGAAAGTTTCGGCTACTGGTTGAGGAATGTTGCTAAAAAAAGTTTACTAGTGTTTTGCAAAGAGTAAAGTTTCGCTACGTGCCTTCAAAGTTGCTGCTGGCTGATGAACAAGGTGAAACCTTGTGGAGGGCAAAAGTACATATATACACACGTGTACTGTATAGATACGAGCCCGGACAAGATTCTTGGACCCACAGCTTGTTCAAAAGAGACTTTAGTCAGTCTCAACAAGTGAGAAGGAAACTTGGTAAAAATCCAATAGCGGTAGCATCATGAAGGAAGCAAGTTTTTTGAATGAGGCTATTTCAGTAAATTAAATACAAACAAGGGAAATGCGTAAAAGAGTTGTTTGAGGAGAGAAATATATTTTGGTTAACTGCATGGTCTCTTTCGAGGTTCGACGACGACTAGCCGAGAACTTTTGGACACGGGTCGACCGTTTGATTAGCTTGATCCCCGTGTATATAATCTGCTCAAGTTTTGGTAAATTGTCCAAGAAAAGTTTAGGGGAGGAAATATATACAGTGGGGGCACATGTGGCTTGCGTGAATTTTGACAGAATATATACGCTCCTATGCTGCTGTTGTTGTGTGAGAAGGGCACAACAAAATTGCCGACGAGTGAAAGTAAACATTGTGCATACGTCGTTTTACTTTATGGCATCTGCTTGCTTCTTGAAAAACACGCCAAAGTGGAGAAAGTTTGGCTTGCCTGCGGTTCAAACACACATATATATATAGACAAGATGACAACAAACAAACAACATGTTTCGCCCTCGTTCATGGATATATATTGCCCGGCTTTTCTTGACGATTCACCCTGGAGCGTATAGAGGCTTCAAAATTAGAAATTTAATAGCTTGAATTGTTCTACTTGTTACAAAGGCGGTAGACCACAAAGTTGGCAGAAGTCGCGTCGTAGGAGCAGGAGCAACAACAACAGTCAAACAAGTTGAAATGGGTCGACAGAAAGACCAAGGCCAATTCCATGTTTTCTTGTTCCGGGTGCCCCGGCCGGATGTGACAGTTGCTTAATCACGATTCGCAAGAATTGGTTTTATCATCAGCCGCACCAGTTTTTGAGCTACAATTCTATACATATTTGTAGCGTAAATAGCAAGTTAAAAGGAAAATGGTTTAGTCATGAAATCATTATAAACTTACAAGCTAAAATTTGCAGGGGTTGCGTGAGCCTTAAGAAACAGGGTGAATCACGTGTTTGGGCTGAAAGGAAAAGCATGTCTTTTGGCCCGAGGAGCAAATTTAGTAGACAGTGACAAGAAGTGATTTATTAAGGGACAAGCTCAAGAAAGGGAAAACCTCTTGGAAAATGTGACCGCAAAGACGTGATTTTCCTGTCCCAAACACCTGTTAACGGTGTCCGACTTTCACCACTTCTTGAATCTGTCTCGCAAGTCTTGCTCCTGCCGTGTACGTGGTTAGAAGACCAATTGTTTTGGCCTGTTGTGGTCGCCAAGCTTGTAAAAAAAGGAGCATTTGCTCTAATAAGCATTATTCGATTAGAGGAGGTTTAGGCACTACTAGTAGGCCACAGGGCTAATCTACTAACAACAGCAACGTAAACTACATACAACAAGGAACGTTTATCTCAAGTTGGTCTTCAACTTGGAGTTCAACTTGGAGCGGTTACTTTTATGGAAGCCTGCAGGAACCACTTAGCCCCAGGAAAGTATGCACGTAAAAACCCCCTTTAACAATTTTGACGGGCTGGGTTAATCAAGATACGTGTTTGAGTATGGTACACATGTAAACGTTCTTTATTGTCCTTCTCCACCGACAAACTTGACGAGAAATATATTATTTTGGAGGTACAAGAAACGTACTGATTGAAGGTAGGAGAGAGAGAGTAAAAGAAATATGTCGTATACATGTCTACAAGTATGGTGGATCTCTTGTAGTAGATTTGATAAGTTTCTGAAGGGTATAATTGTACGCGAGGAGGGCACATGTATGTGGACATTGCAAAAATGTAATTTTCGCCACGAAAAAGTTGCCATCATTCATGGTCATGTAAAAGTCTCTGTGGACTTGCTCTTCGACTCTGGCTGACTGACAAGCCGACAAGTGCAAATTGCTCTTTGTCTTTCTTCAGTATACATCATGTACGTGGGAAGGAGTTTGAATGGCAGACGGGGTTAAATTGGTATTGATCCAAGGCTATCAATGGCGTATCAAAGTCTTGTCAGGGTGAAATAAAACTGCTTCTGCTAGTGGCCAAAGTAGTGGTTTGGTTCCTTTCTTTCTTCTATTCCACGCAATCCTGGTGGACGAAACCTTAAAATTACTGTCAGTCGTATGTACACATGGTGGTTCCCCGAATTCGGACGTGCGTGCGCTGGCTGCCTCTGATGGACTTGGTCGTCGGAAGGACGTAAACTCTCTCACTCACCTGAATAGCTTTTATTTAACGCCGACGTCCAAGAGATACTTGCATTTGTTGTGGGGGTGGGAGCAGGGAATTTTATCATTTACACTGGGGCTGACCCGGGAAAGTAACAAGTTGGCGGCAGTAGCGGATTATACGTGTACGTACATGTTTATGTGTGCGTGAGTGAACTTGGTTTGACTTGAAAAGGGATCTGGAAAGGGCAACAAGATTACTGCAATGTCGAACGTTACGAATGTGTTGCAGTTGCAATATACTCCTTGTGTAGGTCTAGATACGGAAGTATGCAGTTGGGATATTTGGAAAGGTGTAGTAGAGTATCAGGCAGGGTGCGGATTACTTACTCCTCCTGACCCGGGCATTAATTTTTTCCCCTTTTGTAGCTCACAGCCAGCTGCAGTTGTATTCATGGTATTTAATTTAGAGGTTTTTTTTCACAATTGATGAACTCCTTGTGGAGTAGGTCTTTTGTGTGAGTTGGTTGGTAGTATAATTTTATGATGATATTTTATAGGGTTTTTGGGGGTTGTAAAAAATAATGAATGTGCACTCCAAGTAGTGTAGAGAGATAGAGAGAGGGAGATATAGATACCAAGGTTTTGGAGTTTATGCTTTAAAAGACTTACAAAATTTATAAGGGCAACAAGAAGGGATATTGTCGGCTGTAGTTGTTTTGTCGACAGCGTTTGATAAAACATGTAAGATATGATAAATTACTAGTTGTGGCTCGGTAGTCGTCCTTGGTTGAGGAAATTGTTTCCAAGCCTGTATTTCTGACTGTGAGAGTGCCTGAATAAATACTAGTTTATGACAGGGTGAAAGCGACAAATGTTGAGCTGGGGCACGGGGAATTCAAGTTCAGGAGCGCGTGCACACGTGCACGGATGTTTTCCACCAGCAGCAGTTGGTCGACTTGGTGCTTAACGAAATAATAATACACAAGAAGGTTGGGTATCATTGTTTTTTGGCAGGGAAAGCATTTTGTCCAATTGCATCCAGTTGCATCGGAGTGCAGAGAGACAAAAGGGGCACATTCCCGAAATGTTTATGTTTCAAGGACTGGATGCAAGTATATTTCTGTACCCAGTAAAAGTGCCGTGTTTACAGAGACGAGTTTACAAGGTGAGAATGGAGAAAAGTAGAGGAAAAAGAATAAGGAAAGGTAAACTTGTTTTGGGGAAACATGTCTGTTAGCCAGGGGAAAAAGTCGTAAATGGTGGGAGGAGGGGTGAGGTTTGCTTCTTCTGACTGTGAGTAAATTGTATAAGGAGGCCAAAGATGTATGCGTTGGAAAGTAGCCGCGTGTCAGGACGGAAAAGAAGGAAAAATTGCCTCGACGTATATAATATAATGAGAAATTGCACCTTTCTTTGGACGGGTTCAAGACATGTTGGAAGATCGTAGGCCAAGAAAAGCAAAAGGGGATGATAATGCATGTGTATGAAGCGGCGAGGGAAAAGAAAAAAGTAAGTTGGGAAGGTAGTGTGATGCAACAATATAAAATGGTATTCTTCGGCGTCCCGGTCGAATTCTTTTTGTTTCTCTCTTTTTCTCGCAGTAACTGGATGTGAGTCCATTTGTTTAAATTAGGAACTCTGTAATGTCAACCTTAACTGCAGTTTCGGGAGAGCAAGTACACGAAAAGTCATGGAAAGCGTAGAGACTTGGAGGCTCAATTTGAGCCAAGTTCAAACGGTCTTTGGACCGAGGATGTGAATAGGAAGTAGATGGGTCTGCGAAGCTACTTTGTGTGTTATACGCAGCATAAGACATATTTATGACAAAATGATACGTGAGTCAGGGTGAATACATAGGTCGAGTGTCATAAATCTTGGTTTTATGAATTGAACAGGAAGTGCCCGTGAGGCCTGAAGTAGAAACAGTATTAGGGCCCAGGAAGTTCTAGAAAGTTCACTGAATTTCACCGTTAGAGATACAGTGCTTTAATGATGCTTACCTTTTAGGAGATTAATATTATTAGAGGGCCAAATAATAAAAGCTCGCTTATACGACTAAAAACGTCATGTGGGTTATTCGGATGTAACATCCTGCGGCTAGAATTCAGTTTCTTGAGCCATCCTGGACAAAAAACGCGAATCTGAAAAAAAATCGCGACACCGCACAAGCCCTTTGAACTCCCATTGACAGGTGTTATGTAAACAGTAAGTTAATAGTGCCAGTTTCAAAATAGCAGAACGAATACTTTCATGTTCCCTTGGAGAATACCAAGTGGGCAAATTTCCACTTCAAGTCCGGCTATACGGAGCTATGAATTTTGATGAGATTTGTGCAACTTTTCTCTCGTGTGTGTCCTGACAATCCGTTTCCACTGCGTGCGTGCAAACATATTCTCGGGCAAAGTCGCACGCTCGAGTAATGCTATTTATTGTACACAGCGGAAACAAATCCAAGACACAAACACAAAACCGTTTTTTTCAAAGACGTTGATAAAAGCTTGCGGCTGGCACGTAATGTCTTGGGTTATGGTATTCCGGATATCTGTGAATTCGGCATGTTTGTCCATGTCACTTCCATTTTTCGTGGGATCAAACAAAGCTCGTGCTACTGCAAACGACAGAATTTATGTTCTTCTTGCAATTTGTGCCCGCTGAAGCGTAAGAATGGCAATATCCTCACAGCTAAAAAAGCAGCATACATGGCGGTCGGTGGGAGCACAAGTGAGATCCTGTATTGACATGCAAACAAAGTGTATCTACGATTGTATATATGCTCCTTGATATTTTGATAAAAGGATTGAAAACACGGACGGCTAACGGCGTCAGACAATATTTTCGGGAATCGGATTTCTTTTCCTCAAAGAAACGGCAAGGCATATACTCATATGGAAAGATCATGTGGAGAGAGCTGAAGGCACTTGAAAAATATTGGTCAAAAGATGGAAACCTCAACTTGAACACAAAAGTAGACGCCAGGAGTGCAGTTGTGCTCGTGGCAGCAATTGAAAACGTCAAAAGGGTGAATAAATGTGATGGGATCAAAGTGTCCGTGGCAGCATGGCCTTTTGAACACATTGTTGTCTGGTGTCGTTATTGTGGGATTCAGTGACATATTTTAGGTAAAGAAATTCGGCTGGCCTCTTCTGGTCGTCTGGAGCGTTGGTGTCTGAACTTTCTTGCAAGCTTTCTTTCCCACCGAGGGAAGTCCTGCCCATTTATCCCGTTAAAAACTCGTGGTATAAAAGCTGTGCAAGACTTGCACTGCAAGTACACAAAATCTACCAAGTATATGGTAAACAAAGGACAAAATCTTGGTGTTTGTTAGTTCGATCCGAGCTGTTTGCACTATCGGAGTAAAGATTTGCACACTGTTATTTCGATAAACGACAGAAATAGCGATGGTCTCAAGGCAGTTATGCTAATAGTGAGATAGAATGTCAGAAGAAGTGCTAATGAAAGTGATATTTTTCTCTTTGCAGAAGGAAATTGGCGGAAAGTAAATACGCCGAGGGCGAGAAGAAGCCAAAAACCGAGTCGTCGAGATCCGCGTGAAGGACAGCAGGAGAAAGACCAATATTTGGGTTAGGAGAAGAAGACGAGGAAAAAGAAGAAGACGTTCAAGTCCGGGGGCCGACTGACTGAGAAATAACTCTTGTTTACATATAATGTTCGAAGCGGAAGAAGAAGCGAAGAAAGGAACAAGTCTTGTTGGAGGGACTTAATCCAAGGATTGGACAGTGGAAACCATGATTGATTTTCATAAAATGAGCCGTATTTTCACGTGTCTCTCCTTCCTTAGTCTAGGTAAGGTGAAAAACAAGTCGTCGTCGTGGATCAAGAGTCTCTGCTGGGCTTAGACTAAGGACAGGTTGGTGAAAGCGGGACTGCAGGCGGTCGGATTGGCAAAAACAGATGGGAAGACTACCGATTTTTCAACATGAGCGATAAAGAAAGTATGACTGATGAAGCTAGCTGAGAGTCCAGCAGTTGTGGTAGCAAAGCAGCTATAGTAAAAGACCATGAACGAAGAAGGAATGGGCTAGCAGATTTCACGTCTACTCCGCTTATCCTCGGTTCAGTGGCAGATCAAAGGAGATGTACGTAAAGGAATCAGTGGTCCAAGTCCCCACATAAGTAGATCAGGTTTCGTCTTTAATTTTCGAAAGAAACCACAGGACAGCGAGGTTATATAGTTAGAGGAAGGCCAATAAAGAATTCATGGTCGAATGATCGATTAATGTACGTAGATATGAGATGCCTGTCGCTTTTAATATCTGCCATGCGGAGACGTAACTTCTTGCTCCCGTTACGGTACAACCCAAGCTGTACTTTTTGTACGTTAGGTTATGTAATAGCTGGAAGGGAACATGGGTAAACCACAAAATGATTAGTCTAAAAGCACATGTATTTTGCCTGCCCGCGTGCAAATTAGATCAAAGATGAGGTGCGTGTTCCTATAATTTGGTTTAGAGCTTTTGGTGTGTTACACACACCTGAATGGATGTTTCGTATATTAAATTCAATGTTTTATGAGGGAATACATGTGTATATAGGAAAGGCCGCGCTGTGGTTCTTTCCGGTAGCTCAGTCACTCAGTCGTGTGTTATTGGATGTTTGATCATGAAAATCCATGAAAGTCGGATAGAGTGTGTGTTTCCTACCTAATAACATGGAAGATTTTTTGGGCAGAAAGATCGTAGATGCATTTTTGTATGGGGGAATATATATTGCAGTGGATCATGGATGGATGGACTCGAAATGGACATTGGAGAAAGCGCCGTTACCATCCTCACCGGGAGTTTCGTTACTTGTTGAGTTGAGCGGTCCAGAAAATTTCGTTGTGTTGGAGGGCACCAACTTGACAATTCGTTACCGACTGTCACCACAAATCCTTAATTCCAGCACACCCTCGCTAGTTTCCATCCCACGGCCGCCGCTTTCTTTTCGTCTTTTCCGCATTTTAAGCAATGGAGGAGAACAATTCGTATCTTCTCAGGATATTCTTCACGGTCCGCCGGTTTCCAATCTTTGGGAAGAGGTTAGTAACAACCTGTGCTCTGTCTCTTTGTCATTTTTCCTGCCTGTGTATAAACTACTATTTTTTTGTGGGGGTGGTGGAGAGGCTCAAGTGAATGAAGGACTTGAAATAACTTTATCGATTGAATGTGGCGGGTATTTTTAAGTTTGAAAAATTCAAACAGGTGACCTTTGCCTGCGGCTTGATTGTCCGGGGAGGCGAATACAAAGTTCATGTGGTTGACCTGAGCCGAGGTGGGGGCGGAGATGCCCTTTTCGACGAAACAAATGGTGCTACAACCCTATCTAGTTCGTTTTCAACGAGGGAACGTGATGACATGCTCGGCGCGTTGGTGATCAAGGCCAAGTACCCAGTCATCACCTTCGAAGTCCCGCATCGGCTAGAAACTTACTCTGCTTCCGTGCCTGTAGTCTTTGGACTCACTCATAGTCTTCGATGTACGCCGCTCACAAAGCTTCCCACAACAATACTCGTATTGTCCATGTGCAAACATGGGGATGTGGACATTTGCAGTCGGACATTCGTCACGGTTATGCGGGACCCCTTTAAGCGTTTGCGGGTAAGACTGGGAAAAGTACTTGCCAATTTGTATTGGCAGGAGCTACGCGGATCCAATGCATTTTTATCATGTTATGCTGCTTCCGCTTTCTAGGATGAAGGTCAAGTACGTGTTCAGCTAGACTGCCAATACTGGGGCAAGAACGCGACATACAGAATACAAATTGAGGACATTGAAAATAATCACGTGATTGCAGCGAGCGATGCCATCAGGTAAATAATAAATTTTGTTTGAAAAGAGTTTGATAAAAATTGGACGAGTAATTCGAAGGAAAAAGTCTGTCTCGTCTTTTTCATCCGCGGACGTGTCTAACAACAGGTGACTGGGGCATGAAAAGGGAAACTTTGAATAGACGTCTTTAGACGTATGATCCATTTAGGGGAACCGTCAATAGCTCTCGTTTCCGTATTTCCGTCACTGTAAAAAGTTGGCAATAGTTGGAAAAGTAATTCGGTCTGGGGAACGGAATTGTTGAACGTGCTAACCAGACGAGACCCAGCCGTGTAATTTCTGCCATCTAAAATATCTAGTCTAGGAACTGTATTAAAAGTTTCAACAATTTGATGATAGGAAAATGAAATTGAGGTGGTGAAAAGAGGAGGGCGGGGTAGAGGATGTATAAATTGAAATGTTCTTCGTCTGAATTCAATCAACTTCACAAGACTCGAGATGATAACAAGCAGAAAGAGAGACAAATGCCGTAATGTCAGTGTATGACACGAAACAAAAAGTGTAGCTGAGAGGATGATTTTCCAATTTGAACATTTTATAACAACCGGCTGATTTTCGGCTGGAGATAAGAAAAGAGAAATTTCTCTAAAGTATTTGAGCTAGCTGAGAGAGAGGATGTGTAGAAAATGAAAACAAAAGGGCAAAGATGGCCTGAAACTGTTAAAGTATTAGCGGGGAGTTGAGGCTCTTTCAGGAAATACTTTTGCGGTAAGAGTTTAAGTGGTTCTCACAATAAGGAGAACATGTCCCAAGGGCTTTTAGGCAATAATCGATGGATGATAATTACGTCCCGCAGTTTTACTCCTTTAATGGAACTTTAATGAACCACAAGGGTTGTGACTTTAGGCTTCCAAAGACTATGGAGTTAGCAGCGGCTTTAGCGATTGCATCTTGCCGAAACTTTTGGGGTGCTGCATTTTGGAGAGAGTCGAGAAAGTTGAGAGATAACGTTTTAATTTTGCCTAGTCGTTAGGAAGGATGTTTAAACTTTTCACTATTTGTTCAACTAGTTTAGCATGATTTTTCAAGTGAACTAACTAAGTAAGTTGATAGAAACTTTTGGGGGCAACCTGTTTACACTATTTAATTGGTCTGGCAATCGCCGTAATACTTGTTAGCTTCGTTGTGTGCTAAAGTTTTCATGGCTTTTCTTGGAAATAATTAGTCCAACAGATAGACAGCAGTCACCACAACCAAAGCTAGATTGAAAGGTATGCCGGTTCGAAAATACATGTAATTAATCACATGGCAAGCTGTGTACACATTTCAGTGGGATGTGTCGGTAGACGGAAATTAGAATTGTGGGAAGGTGTGCTGAGAGCGGGCTGACACAAAAGAGAACTGTTTTCAAATTTATGTGTGTCAGTCATTTGTGTCCGTGTACTTGTATGTGGGCGTCAAAGTTGACATGCGGTGACACGAGCATGTTAAATGTGGTTTAGTATTCATGTTTTCATGCTTTCACATTACGGCGCTGATGGCCGGGGTTCTATGTAATTATAATTATATATAGTTTACAGTCAGGCAGGTAAGCCGCTGGATTGTATACGAGTCGATAGAAAGTGAATTCAACGCTTTGTGTTGTTTTCGAAGATTTAGATGGGCTGCGCTTTAGTAAATTATCCTGACAGCTATAAAATAAAGTTGAATTGAACTAAACTACAGTACATTTACCGTATCAAAGAAAAAAATTCTCCTAATAAAAATTCGAGGTTAAATATTAAACCAAAGTTACACCAGGCAAATGTAGTCGGCAATGGTGAAAAACACGAGACAAGTCATAATGTGGCTTGGCGGCTTGGGGTTGTGTATACAATACGTGAAATGACTGTCGTCGAAACTGACATGAATTCTGTATTTCAGGGTGGAATGGAGCTCTAGATTTGAATTAAGTCTTGGTCGGAGTTCGGTGCTTCCGTGCAGCTCGGGTAAAAATTTCCGCATTCAAGTCTCTTATCCGCAATGTATCCTGGACAAGGACAAAATACGAGTCTTTGGCCATGAGACAACGGTACCATATTATCTGGCTTACAACCGACGCAACTACGTGGGAGAGCAACAAATTCGACAAAACAGACATTTTGTCGACTTTCCCTGCAGCTTGTTCACCTCAAGGTAAGACTCAAACGCCATGTTTCGTATATACATTTTTGCACAGATATGGACGCGAGTACTGATACGGAAGTGTTTCCGAAACGCTTTTGTAACGAAATCAAGTTAGACAATTAACGTGTAACGCAGCTCACTCACATTACTTCTAACGGCTATTACATCTCATTTCATTCCAGCGCCCGCTTCTATACGATTTCGGATAATATGGCAGTGGTTTCACTGCAAAATTTCCCGAAAGCTCTGTGCTATCTTGGCTAAATGATTGTTTCATAGTTTCATGCACATTATGCGGTTTTGATGTTGGTCTGTGCTGTTTTTACTTCTGTGTAGTTGGTGAATATCGAAATGCACGTCGGTATCAGGCAGAGCTACCCAAATACTTACAAACAAAATCACCATCAGAAATGTAATGAGTTTTGCAAAAATACTATACTCTCATTCTGTCTGTTTGTTTACCATTCGAAATTAGGAATTGAAAAACAGAAAATATTGTGTTATTTACTTGCTTCCTGTTGATAAAATTTCTTCCGACGAATTCACCAGAGAGTTTTCAATCGCAAGATTAATAAAGGTTGTATGTAGACCTAGCCTCTCTTAAATTTCCAAGATATTTTAGTAAGAGAACGGTGAGATTTCAGTCAGGCCAGTAATTCCGGAAATAATCATGCCTATCTGTAGTTTGCAAAACGTGGTTTTATGCTAGAATATTCTTTGGGAAATGAAAAACCAGCCAGTGTATTCTTTGATAGTGTGGGGCAACCAAGTTTTTTTTCGACTGACTTTCTGTTTTATAAAGACCCTTAGCCTTGTAAGGGGCGGGTTTGGCATTTACGTAATTTTGGGAATACACTAAGCATTCATAATGCTAGTGCACTTGTGTGGTGGTAAAAACAAAATTTCTCACAGATTTCGCTCCTACGTATATTATATAGAAATTCTTGCTCACCACATCCACGCCTTGTAGATATTGAAATTATAAATTTAATTTTCTTTTTTCCGCACCAATACCCTCGTATACGTTCGTCAGTATTGCTCACTCAAGTCCGTCAGCTACTTCTGCAAGACCTTGCTTTTTATATAGCTTCCCAACCAGAAGTGCCCTAGAGCTTTTTAATCTAATGCAACGTGTATCGAGACAAGCTTCTTCACAAGAGTCGCTTTGAATTTTTCAACAACTGACTGAGATTGGTGCAGCTGTCAAAGATTTTCCTGCATTATTTATCCACTTCTCATAAAATCTCGCTCAGGAAGTATATAGCTTATGGTTTAACACTATAGAGCGATTTTATTCTTTTATTTGGAGCTAAAATATTAATGCTTCACAACCCCGCAAGGTTTCGAAAAGTATGGGTTCACAAAAATAGTCTTGGTGACATGAATGCAGACTATTTTTCCACCTCTATTGGTACATGCATATCGGTTCTGTACCCACAATGTCCAATCTGTTTAATTTGTAGCGAAATAAATTGCTACAGATGGGAACATTCGCTTCATTAAAATTACTTACGCAAAGACTGGAGAACAGAGTACTGTAACATTAGTTTTAAACATGTATCTTTTTGCTGGTGCGGATATAAGCTTCCCGAGCGCGACGTGCACTCAACGACTAGAGCGTTTCGGACATTTATACTTTTATTAACGGCCTGTGCGAATGTGGACCCAAGTCCGGCACGGCAAAGCTTTCATAATACAGGACACAGATTCGTAAATCCGTCGAGTATTGTTTCAGCTTTGGTTTGTCATGTGGTTTGATGCCTAATGAATCTGGGGAGACGGAGAAACAAAGCAATGCGTGTAGAAAATATTGCGCTCGAATTTTGGCGGCGAGAATCAGCCTTCCGGCTTATGAGTTTTGTCAAGCTTGTTTTGTTACACAAAAGGCAGTTTTTGCACTAGCCTTGTTTTGAACTGGCAAGAAGTAGGGTTGGAATTTCGGGCGCTTAAATTGACTGATGAAATAACTGAGTATGTAGGCTGAAGCTGTGTGCTGGAGCTGCTGGACCAAGGAACTCGAGTGAGAAAATTACAAGGTTATTTGTCAAGAGAGAAAGTTGTATGTATGATGAAGTGGGTGCTGGATGTAGTAATTTATAATGCAAGTTGTTGGCCAATGAGGTAATAATACCGAATTAATTTTGTGTTCCAGGGTTAGCCGATACTGTTTCCAGTACGTCAGCACAGCTGTGGATGACAGCGTGGCGGTCGTGGTTGAGAAATGTATTCCGGCCATTCTCCCAGCCCAGTTCTCAGGTGAGCCATCTTTTCCAGTTCACGCTCAAGGCAAACAAACAAAGAGAAAGCGGCTTCCAGCGCCGCCGATGCTGCTGCCATGCGAGAGCGGGACAGCTTCCATGTCGTATTGTATATTTTGCAGCAATAGAGATACAGGTTCCTCTGGAGAATTTTAAAGCAGATTCGTACTGGAATGGACTACAACACCTCAACCTTTCATGATATATTTACATTGGCTCGCACTCGCACACTTCATTGAAATTCTGGAACCCCGAAAATTCACATGCGGCGGATTTTAGCATACACTGTACCAATTCATACATGTGTATTGTCGAAAATCCTGCGGAAACCCACCGTTTGTTTGGTAGCAAAAGTCAGGCTTAACTTGTTTTATCAAACAGGCATGAGCCATAGGATCCCAGTAAAGATGTGGTTCTTTACTTGTGGTGCAGACATGAAGGGTGCTGTTTTAAAGGTTTTATTGCGAATTGGCTGGATTTCCGAAAGCCTTATTTCGCTGCTCTGACTTTACATATATTTCTTTCAAACCTAGACTTGCAGCCAGAGCTCTAAAATTTAAAATTCCAAATGGTATCAGGCACTTTGGTTTATAAAAGAGAAGGCTAATATGCTTTCCTACTGATTTTTGCAGATGGAATAAAACCACCAGGATGGACGTCGTGGTCCAAATGGAGCGAATGCTCCGAAACTTGCGGCAACAAGGGAAAACAACAGCGATATAGATTTTGCGATAATCCTCCACCGGTTTTAGGCGGGGAAATTTGTAAGGTACGGTAGTGAGCAGTTATTTATAATTATACTTCGTTCTTTTTTAGGCTTCCAGCAATCAGACTCAATCCCAGTGTTTCGGTATCAATTAAATGCGCCAAAGCCTAATGCCCGGTGGTGTAATGTCATCTCATCGGTTCGAACGAGAAAGCACACCAGCTTTTTGAGACATGTGTCAATCCAGCCCTAATACAGTTCACGCAGTTACGCAACAACTTGAATTCCGAATTTCTACCCAATATTTCGAGTGGATAATCCAGTGGCACTCGTGCGACCAAAATCACTCGCTCGCTACGTTTTGATTCGCTGAATGAAATTCGATACCCATTTGAAGATTTGAAGCTGTATAGCGTCCTTATGTATACAGAAGATTTTCAAGTAGTTAGGAAGCAAAACTACCCAAGCCAACGGATGCAGGTGTTGAAGCGGATAACTTTATTTTATTATGTATTCAAGTGTTGTGTTTACACAAGGAACGCTTTTGGAAATCAACTTCCGGTGTGGCTTCTAGAACATTCTCCAATGCTGCTGATATTTGTAGGAATTTCCTTCCGCCGGCTTTTAACGTTTATGTCCAGTTGAATTTCGTCTTTGGGATGATGTGAATCTCTTTCGGATTCGGAAGATTTCAACTGTTGAAACTGTTTGAAAATTTGCCAACTCAAGCTTGTCTTTAAATTTCTAGTTATTTTGCTATTGAATTCCCGCCTCTACGATATTTTACTGTTGTGTCCATTAGACTTTCAAAAATGACAGTACGCACGTTTTGTTTCCCACCACAACCAAACTATGTGATGATGATGGAGCTAATGGAGTTTCCTCCTGGGAATGGGAACCGCAACGTAATTTCCCTTCTTTAATTTCCTGTCTTTCATCCCTTGCCTTTTACTGTATAACACACACTTTCACCGATTCATTCTTCATTGTGGCATGAGGCAGTGTTGCGTCTTCTTTTGCTTCTCCACCTTCATTGCCTTTCCAAAAGGCATGCACGCAGTTAACAAACTTTTCTCCTCCACTTTACATGCTGTATTGTTAACCAGCTGCCTGTTAAAAGTAATAGCTGACAGAGGCGTCAGACTTGGTGCAAGGTGCAGCGCTGAATTCCCAAAGAGAAAGCAAAAATTGCACCAGCATCAAGACCACAGAAAGATGGCGCGATGCGAGGAATGAACGACTCAGTGCACAGTATAATTGGACACTGAAAGGAGATGACATGACACCCTCTTCAAAGTGGCATTAAT
>JAQGBJ010000370.1:0-44334 GCA_034698345.1 Sphaeridia pumilis | reverse complement strand
GAAGCTGAAACTTTTCTCCTTTGAATATTCGTTACAAAAGACTTAAAAGTCAGTTGCATTCAGTACGCCACATTAGCTTAAGCTTAAACTACGACGACTACGGAAAGCATGCCGCGGGATATCCAACTGACACGGGCCCGTCTGCGGAATCTTCAAACCGCCCTCTCAATGTTTGCTTCCGATCTAAAAGTTATGTCTTGCGGGTTTTAACCGTTTGTGACGTCTTCAACGCTTTCTCGTTCTTCAGCTTCCACTACAAGACATTTCTGTCCTTGACGTTTTCTATTCCGTTGCACAATTTATGATATGAGCTCAAACGAACCTTCTAAAGGTCTGCAAGTGTAAGAAGATGTACTTCTTCGGTACCGTGTACTTCTTTTTCTTGCTTGTCCACTAACCTACTAAAAGGATGCTTTTTTTGCCATCAACTCAATTGGCTCTCTTGGCCCCAACCCATTCAGCAATAATCGAGGTTTTGTAAATACGCTTCTTCAAAGAGGAAACCGAACAGTTTCAACCTTTGAGCAAAACTTTTCAGTTTGGGTTTCTGCTGGAGCCAAATTCGCCTAATTATACCAACGATCAGGAAAGATGTAGATAAATGTACTGGAAGGTTCTCAGCGGGAGTGCTGTCGCAATGGGCTCTCGGCAACCTCGAGTTATAGAACTCGTGTGTTGAGTCGTAACTATAAACTCTCGTTACCTTTTCGCCCAAAATCTCTCAAGTTGGTTATTGCGAGGCAAAAGTTTGTAAAGTAACAAATCCTAAAAAGCAAGCCTTTGGCTTAAGTGACCCTGAAAGGAATTTCTTTGCAAGCAGACTCATTTTTAGCTAACCGGGAATCCTTGCGAAACTCTCTCACTCACAGTTTTTGCTATCATGGCCGTCTAAGTTTTTATTAGGATTTATTAACTGCATTAATTTCCGCGTTTGAACGAAACAAATTTGTTAAACTTTTTTGCACATAATTAAATTGGTGAACTTTGGCGGCTCGTTGATTTGTCGATTTCAAGTTCTGCCTAGCAGAAATCCTTGCTATACGGCAGCTATGGGGCTTGCTTCGTCTTTCAAACTCAAATTGCTGGCAATACTTACTAACCGCTTTGCGGTTTTGTTTACATACTTCTTCGCGTGCAACTTGTTTGTAGAACACTTTCTCTTCTATGGTATGGTAATTTGCGAAAAGTTTTCTGATCTTGGTTTACCTATTCTGGCATCAGTGGAAACTTGTGCATCTCAAGGTTCTATTTGGAGCGCTGAATTCCCCGAATGCGTATGCCCTGCTGCGTGACTCTGTTGCCTGCAAAAATTGACCTAAGAGAACGTTTTTGTCTGTACTTGTGTAGCAGGAGGAATCTATATAAATTATTATTTTCTCAGAAGAAACTTTTCTCCGAGGACACACTGCCAAAATCTATCACGCTAAAACCTGGATATAAATAAATACTTCTTTGCTCCAGATCTTATATGCTGAACCTTCATTGACTTATTGGATTCATTTACTCTGTGGCTCTAAATTACACACCAGATAATTGGATACAGTCCTCCTGGATTTCCGTGGCCGCGAATAAGGTTATGGGCCAATGCTCATTGGTAATGACAAAGGCGGCACAAAGTATTATCCAGCCATAGACATGTACGTAAACAAAGTTAATGTATACATGCGTACCCGCATCTGACGAAGATTGATGCCATGGCTAGGTCGCACTTGAGTTGGTTAATCTCCAATACACTGTATTCGGGTGACATTATCGAAGCTCTGCAAATATCCACCCGGGCATGAAGGGACATGAAGCAATTAATAATGTTGATAGTTTCTGCGAGTGCGTTCACAATCTTAGTGGTTGCCACGAATTTTATATAGGAAGAATGCTGCATTGGCATGCTACCCAAGCGTTTGTTTGCCTCTAGCTCTCGCTGGAAGTGGAGACCGACTGAACTCAGTTTCGGTGTACTATGATATGTATGCTTGCCGTGGTAATGATTATATAAAATCTCATTACATAATAATACGCCGAAATTCGGCCATGGCTACCTGCCTACCCGGCACGTGTTTCTCGGAATGTCTAGTCTGTCGCATCCTGTTTATTTTCCGGTTTCCTGGACAAGACTGATTGGAGCTGAATAG
Organism: Sphaeridia pumilis; assembly: GCA_034698345.1. Classification (NCBI taxonomy): domain Eukaryota; kingdom Metazoa; phylum Arthropoda; class Collembola; order Symphypleona; family Sminthurididae; genus Sphaeridia; species Sphaeridia pumilis. The sequence goes on along the minus strand of JAQGBJ010000370.1, from coordinate 42,205 downwards.
ATGTAATGATGTCGGATGTCTTTCTTGTAAGGCAAATAACCCTGGGTATTAAAAGTATATCAAAATGTGTCACAAGGGACGCTGAAACAGAAAAGACGGACACGTGGCTCCAGATGGCCATGCTACAATATGGTGTTTAAATGGTAAAAGTTTTTGCAATGAAATTACAAGAGCGTGAAAAAGAATACCGTCACAATGGATTAGTCCAGTGGAGGATATAGCAACTGTCTCTTGTGTTTTGGCAGTAGTAATAAGAAAAAAACACTCCGGTATTTTGTTCATCATTTAGGGGCATTTCGTCTTGATATTTTGTCGTATCCGTGTCATCCGGTCTCTTATTTTCCGTTCAAGACAGATAAACTTCTTCTAAACGACCATTTTTCCTTGGCCATTCTTGCCAAAACACGAAGAAAAACAAAAAGATGAACTCGAAAAAGAGTTATTAATTGCTTCAGTGGTTTCATCTTTTTGCAAAAATCCCTTACGCTCTTTTTCTTTAATCATGTGTCACTGCCGCTTTTATCGTTCACTGCATTGCTTTTATCTCCAGTCAAACAAGGAAGTAGAATATTCTTGTATAGGAAAGCGGTCCGACGACCAACAACAGCAGGTTCTATTTTTTTTGTCTTTTTTGGCAACATTTATTGGTGCACGAGGTCAGTCATAGATCTAATGTACTCTGACTGACGCTATATGCGAGAAAGTACATGCACTCTTGTGTCTTGTGTGCCTGAAAAAAAGTTGCGCGTATTCACAAACTGTGGCCACTTTCTTGATATTCTGCAATGGAGAAAAGACAGAGAATTGCTCAGCATGTCCATTCCATAGGTATGTGTACGAGAAACAATTTGTGCTTTGGTGGAGTCAACTCTCGCCTGCTTCTCACCTTGCTTCTCGTTCCTTTTAGTCGGGATTCGTTATTTTTGTATAACCCACATACAGAACAAACAGTTTCCTGGCTTATAAACGAATTAAATTTCGTCATTCCTTTCCTCCTCCTTGCTTTCACGCAGCACTGTTTACACTCTGTGGTATTCCTTCGAAAGGCAGACCTGCTGACACATCCTGCCGTGTCCACTGACAATAATGAATAAAGCCAGCCTGACACGCACAACAGTAGCATAGCGACCTTTTGTATAAAAGTCAATACGAAAGTTATTTGCAGATGTATGAAATACATCCGCTCCATTCTAATCTCCTTTCAATTACTTTCCCTCAGAGCTTACTGAGCTGTTCCTGTACATACTTGGTTATATTCGCACCTAGATTTGTTTTTCCACGGAAATTGTCTTTCATCCACGTTCCTGGTGGATACTCCAAAACCAAGATTTCATTTGTACTCAAGACTTTCTGCATTTCCAGTCGCAGGGAGACCTAAATTACTTGAAACTTAATTATATAATTAGGTGTTTGGGGCTGTACAGTAAGTGAATTTCGGCAAGTTGTGTATGTATCCCAAATTGCTAACCACGTGGCATAACGTATTTACGGCACGGCATCATTCACGGGCTGACGTGACTTTTTATACGTGGGTCGACATCGTCTTCAGAGAAATCTGAAGCCTCGACTTGTTTTAATTAACTTCAAGCGGGGAGTGGTGTTCTTAAAGCTCGAGTGACGAATTTGCCAATTTTTTACGTAATTTGTAACCCGAGGGGTTGCTGGTTAGCAACGAACAAACCAGAAGACGCTGAACCGCCCAGAATGAGCCCACACAAGCACAGATAATCTCCATCTGCTTCGCTGTAGCGTAAAAGTAACTTTGTCAGAATTGAAAAAGTTTGAATTGGTCCCTTGACAATTTATTTGCTTGAGTAAAGAATTCACAGTTTTATCGCCCGAACGCCTGCAAAAGTGCCTCAAATGCAGTAAATTAGTGCAGGAAAACAAAAATGCCCGTGCATATCATTCAGAAAGGTGAAAGGTTGAAGAGTGCAAACGCTTAATAGCCCTTTTCGACAGCGCTGCCACCACGAATCAAGCGAGGTTGGGTGGCTGAGTGAAATTTATCGACAAATGCATACGTATACGCATAGGAGAAAGCAAACCACACGAGCGACTGAATGCACCGGCGGCGAAGGTCACAGGGAAGTACCTTGAGACTGGAGTTGGGATGAAATCCAATTGGAAAAATTGGAGGTGAAGGAAAGATGAGTTTGTAATGTTGCAGACGTTGATAGTGGGTAGTGGGTGGGCGGGTCTGAGGAGAGAGAAAGTAGCTCGGAAAGGAGGAATTGGATGAAACTGCCTTATTTGGCTTTAATCCCAGCAGATTAATCACGTCTCGATACCAGATTCCCCTCCTCTACAAAATTACATGACCATCGAGAATAAAAAGAGCTTACGAGTACCATGCTACTCTTCTCTAGCATTCAGCACGAGTATATATATAAAATTAACTTTTCTCGGGAGGAAAAGGGGGAAGAAATGCATTCCCGTTTCGCCAATAATCCGCAACAAGTTCCTTCTTCAACAACATCAAGTGCAGAAAATTCTCGAGCTAATTTGAAGATGGTGTAGAGATATTGCTACGGCAGTTCAAGATAAAACTTTCGTTGAACAGATTGCCCTTGTGGTGGGCACTGCTTCCAATTCAATTACTATGTCACAGCCAAATCTAGTGTGTATCTTTACTGCTGCAGGTGTTGTTACCGGGTATGTGCGTCCCATGAAAAGCGTTCAGTCCACATTTGCCAAGTGGTACAAGGAAACAGAACGTGACGTAGCGACTGGCATTGGTTTTGATTTTGGTTTGATTCTAGAGTAGTTTTGGCCGTATAAAGATAAAATGTGTTGCGATTGCAAATGCACATTAGGTTTCATTACGGGTCTACAGTTGTCGTTATTAGGAGCCCGATAGGTAATTTAGATAGAACAAACAAAGGCATACCTTTTGATTTGGATGAAACACTATGATTCCAAACGCCCATGCAGGCGTCCTTACGCCCACTGAATATTATAGAGTGTCGCATCAATTTGTCGAAATGGTCCTTGAAACGAGCCTCGTGCATGTCACCTAATACTCTATTTACAGATTACAGACGTGGCCGAAGCAAATTGCACTTTCCGCTTCGACAATAAATCTCATGGTCCTCTTCACCTTGGCGTAAATTACAGTGCACATCCGGCTATTTGTTCCTGCTGCGCTTATGTAAACAAAAAACAAACATCAGTAGGTCGAATCTAAAAGGGTGGGCTGAGCAGGTTGAATGTCGAATTTTGACATTCGGTGTCTGTTGTTTCTCTACAATCTTTACATGTAGGCTGTCAAAGTTTGCAACATTTCTGCAACATGGATGAAGATCCTTCAAGCATTCCATGTAAATATTTTTGCGGGACTGGCAGACCAGGAATGCCTTCCCAGTTTGGCTTCATTGTGTACGTTTCTTGCAAGTTTGAAGCTTGCTAGGCCGCATGTTTTGTTTATGAATATAAAGCAGCTTAACCACCCCCAAGCTTTCACTTTAATCATCGGTGTCACTGGAGCTGTAAACCAGAGTGGTTTGGTTTGCATTGCGAGCTTCACATTTTTATGAATCGTTGTTGTGAGCTGGGTGGAATCACCACGTTACGCAGTCAAGTCACATCGCTCCTCGAACATGTGAGCAGGAATTTGCAAGCAGATGCTGGTTTATTCTTTCATTTTTGCCTAGTCGATTTCCTAGCGGAGTTCTTTATTTTAGTCATCGGCAGCTGGTGTAGAAACGTCGCCCCAGATTGCTGGGCCGTAAGCAGACAGAGCCTTACCTCCTGTGTCAGTCGAACAAATCGTTGTAGAGAAAAGAGACAAGTTTCCGCCAACTCACCCACAATAGCGCCAACTTCCATTAGATGGCCTGAGAAATCTCATTCGAGAAAATTGACACAAAATCTTTCACACGTTTTCCTCTTAGATTTTGCTCTCTAGTATTCACCAACATTGCTTTGTATTCAATCTCTGTTTGATCCATCCGCCCCTCCTCCCGCCACCTGTAGCTTTCCCCCATTTCTTCACCTAGTGCCGTGCAAATCATCATCGTCGTCAACAAAATTCTTTTCTCCACCTTACAACAAATTGGCCCGTAGTCCTGCAGATTTCCAAATCGAAATTCACCGAAAGGTCTTCGCTGTTTTTTTCCTACCGTAAAACAAGTTGAATTTTATCGGCCACATAACATACCAGATCAAATTTATTCAGTGTTTTCACCATATGTTTCGCCCACGCATACTTCATCTACTGTTTCCCTGAAAAAAAAAATCAATATTTTTCATCAACATTCTATTTCGGAACGACATGATGCACGAAGTCAATAATCCGCGAGTTGAATATGACATCAATAACAATGATACTTGAGTACGCAAGCTGCATACGATTTGAATTATTGAACTGTTTTTTCACAGCTTCTAAAAGAATTGAAGCCAGTTGATAACTTTCTCCGTTTTATGCATGCAACATGCTTCGAAAACCATACATTCATCCGCTCAAGTCGCTGAACATCAAATCAAATCTAAAGTTTCACAAGGTTCAGCGGTTGCTCTTGTATTTCAAGAGCTTCGGGCTATTGCAGGTAGGCGAAGGCAATGTTTATACGCATGGCCATGAGCATACAGAACAGAAGTAAGCATTAGAAATTCAATTACAAGAGCGAAAAAACAAAATCTCAAGTATTCGGCATCAAAGGATGTGATTTTTCCTTCTTGTAACAAGAACATCTGGAACTCTGGAACGAGATTTGAGAATTCAGTATGTATACATACTCGACCGACTGCTGACATCTCTCGTCTTTCAACCCTTTTACCGTTGCATGGAGACTGAAAGGTGCATTTAAAGCTGTTCGAGGAGACCCCCGATTCTTTCTAGTCAATAATCTCAATTCGCGGAATTTCAATGTACAGACAGCGGGGAGACAATACGGTTTCCAAGGCTCTATAAAAGGACTATCCTCCGTGTGAATTAAGTTCCGCATTTCGATGGCGCAAGAGAGCAGAGGGCTTAAATATCTTTCTTCCGCTTCCGCTCTTACACTTGGCTTTCATTCCATTTCGTCATACGTTCATTCAAAGCCGTCTTCTAATACAAGCAGTAGCAGAAGCAGTCAAAAAGCAGACTTCGCGTGGACATCTAGAGGCACTAATAGTGTCAGTAGTTCCATAACAGACATAATCTTTCAAGTGGTGCAGTAAATGAGCACCAACGAAAAAGCATTTTTATTTTCAACCGAGATAGGAGCTGGAGCCTGGGGCTGGTTTACGATTATTGCTGTTATTACTGAATTTAATTATTTTTTTTGTTTAATTCATGCCTTACATTTACATTATGTCTACTACGCATGGAGGCTGTAGAAAGTATAACCTTGTTTTGCAGCTCCAGCTCCAGGGCATGTCTTGGTTTATTTCCGAGAAAGTCTTCCAACATCATTAGCATTTGGCAAATAAATAACTTTTCCCAAAACTCTTAGTTAAAAGAGATCTTGTTGGCCCCTGATTGACTGCGACCGCCAACACTGGAGCATCAATCTTTGTTCGTAACCAAAAATACCATTCACATTCTTGGAATAGTCAATGACAACGTAGATCCATTCATTCTTAAATTTGTTCATGTCCCCTTGAGTAAAAATCAATTTATCTACTTTTATCTTCAACTGTCATTCGCAAAGAAATCGAGCTGAACAATGCTTGTTTATAGCGTTAGGTTTTTTGGTCAACGGATGGAAACCAACAAAACTGAATTCCTTGTCCTTATATGCGCCAATTGGAATTGCTTCTTTCTGATGAGATAGACCTTTTGTGTTCATTGTCCCCTCTGGTATGATTGACGTTTTTTCATCTGGGCTATGGCGCTAGAGGAGTGGCAAAAGAGCTCTAATACCTGCGAAAATGCGTTTGGCATTCTAAGAACCCTCAAGCATAGCAATAGAATTTACATTGAAGTTTAATAAAGTCGTCACGCACTCAGCCTTGTATTTTAAGAGCAATTTCGGTGCGTACGTGGTGGTTGTTGGTTGAAATATCTAAATATTGTGCAATTTCTGGATTCCAGGTTCAATCAAGAGGAGTACAGTGTGTGCGTGTTCCGCAGCCGGGATTATAACCACGAAATATTTCAAATCAGCTTCTTGTTGACATCCTACGCTATCCCGCTAGCCCTCATTTGCCTCTTGTACTGCGGCATGTTGTTCGGTCTATGGAAAAGTGTCAACAGTTCGGGAGCTTGTCGTCAAGGGCTTCGAGGCAAGAAACGCGTCACCAGGCTTGTCGTCGTTGTCGTCGGAGTCTTTGCTGTATGCTGGCTTCCCATCCAAGTCGTCCTACTACTCAAGAGCTTGAAATTGTACGAAATTAACGATATGACCGTCGCTATTCAAATTACATCCCACGTCCTGGGTTACATGAATTCTTGCGTCAACCCCATTCTGTACGCATTCCTCTCGGAGAACTTTCGCAAGGCTTTCCGCAAAGTCATCCAGTGCAACCTGGCTTTCACCTCTCACCACAACTACAACAATGCCCAAGGACTGAACAACCACCACGAACCCCTCGTTACTCATGTAAACGACCATGAAGCCATCACACGGGAAACGCCGCTTCATACCACCGTTTGCGAAAACGGAAACGGAGGCAACAGTCATTCAAGAATCAAGCACGAATTTGAAACTGAAGATCAAGCGATCCTATAATGTTCAGGACAAAGACCAATACATCTTTGAGGTAACATTGTCAAAGCTCTTTTGAAACCACAGCATGAATGAACAACAACATTGTAAATTAAGAGAAGGTGTTTCTTCTAGCTAAAATACTCATATTCGACCAAAGCCTACCGAATTCTATATCCTCAATTTGCATGAATAGTCTATTCAGGTAGCCCTGAGTAAATCCCTACATTAATCGGATGAACTGGTATAGAAGTAATTAGAAAGTCTATGTATCCATGTGCTAAATGTTTGTACCTGACAGAGCTTTTGAAGCTTCTATGGGTATTTTCAGTAGAACTTTTTTCAGCCTCCAATAAGGCAAGAGACAATATAGGCATACGGCACCGACATTATGAACTTTAACAGATTTTTCATCATAGGAGAATAAATAAAGCTCTATCGAATTCTGCTCTCAATGTAATCCGATCATTGAGTTGAGTCAGGACGGCGAAAGATCAAATGTTTTTGTAGCATATTAATTAAAGCTTGCTAGACGAGCAGGCCCACCTAATAAAAATTAAGCTGTAGCAAAACATAACCACTTGATGAGGATGTTTACCGTAAGAAATTCAATTGAAACTTCTACTTTACAACCACTCGAGTTGAGTGTGCCGTACGTAAGTGTAACGAGTGATTGGTTCGAGTAAAAGTTAATTAAAAAGTATGGAAAAGTTAGTCGCCACGGATGGAGAAAAAATCGATTAACAACTTGGGATACGTTTTCGTTTGCATCTAACACTCGAACAGGGACCAATATATATCGAATTACCTCGACCCTTCTCAAGCGCTTTTATTGTAAACTATCTTTCTTAATTGAATTCTTAGAAGCTCTATATAAAATTATATTTTGACACTTGAAGCGCGGCGGGTATCCGGTTCTCAGGTCGTACTTCAAAAAACTGTTTCATTTTGGCTTTCTCTTGCTCATGCTCAAGCTGCTCGCAGCTTAAGCGACTCTCAGTTCTGATAGAAACTGTAATTTGAGTGCACAATGGCTTATAAGGAATATAGATCACTAGCTTAACATTATTTGATTTTTTCAAGGACCTGCAGAGTAAGTGGCAATTTAAAAACGTTCGTATACATTTTGAAGGTCTGAGCTGTGCACTCGGCATTTTGGGTAGGTTATCTTGATCGTTCGTGGAGGCCATGTCGAAGAATGACATTTCTGGCGAAATCCTGTTTTATGCATCCCGAGCCGCATTAAATGGAAATCGAGCTAGATTTCGTCAGTCGCCGCAAGAAGTAGCCTGTAACATTGTATACGTTACGTGGCTTAGCTGTGTGAATGTGATTGATTTGAGATGGAGAAAGGTGATGATTCTTTTTCGAAGGAATATTCTTTCTCTCCAAGTTGTAATCTTCCAGGTGGCTGGAGTTGTGCGGGAGTGGATTCAATCAAATAATGCAGTCGATAATTCTGTCGTTACCAAAAGTTGACATGAAAAGAACCAGTTCTCTATCTTGTCAGCAACTCTATGCAATATATAACCCAAAAAGTACATTGAAAGCTGTTTGCATATTCTTTTTCTCATTTTTTCATTGAATCGACAACTATTTATTATTTTTAAATTCTTGGTTCAGAAAAGCATCTTTGCACAAAAATCGTTGTCAGAGTTGTATATATTAATATGTAGCAATCCGATAACAAGATTTTGCCTTAAATCTCAGCTCCGAGGTGCATCAGTTTTGCCTTTATTTAGCAACTGCTTTCGCGCTATCTAGAATACAATAAAAATAAAATTCTCCGACGCTGTGGATACAGTGAAAAGACGCCAAGCGTTTACGGCAAAGAGTCCATTAAGCGAAGATCCTCATCGTGGCAAAAGCCGGCACGTCCTTGCAGGAATTCTTGATAAGGTTCTGTTTAGAATCCGGCGAGAACAGCACTTGATCTCGTTCCAACTCTTTATTATATCTACGGAGCTATAAAGACGAATGAGTCTTCTGTCGACACTTTCTCCGTAGAGTCTCCATCGTTTCTTCCTTTCTTCCCAATATATACATCGACATAACGATTGTCGCTTTGATTTACTTGAGTTGCAAGAGGATCTTTTTGTCGGCCCCACCAAGAAATCCTTTAAGTAGTTTCCATCCACTTTCTTGCCACTTATCCACCAGAGAGAATCCGATCAAAATTTGAATCCTTCCTACATTCCCGACCACTTAACACTCCTACGTGTATTTCGCCGCATTCCTGTCCACCAGCTTAAGCATGTTCACATTCCAATCCATCTTCTTCAATGCCTCTAATCGTCTGTTTACATTTATATATAAACTACCTCGTCGACAAAGAATTTTCGTCTTTCCAGTCTTTCACATCTGTATATATTTATTTGCAGTCATATTGTGTATTGATTTGCTCTGATAGCTACACAGCCAAGTTTTCCAACATGCATGGAAATACGTCTGGGATTTGCTTATGTACCTTTATGCTCTATGCACTTTTATGGAACTTCCGTCAAAGTATACACAATTTACTTCCGGTGCTATATAACATTCATGTGATCTCCAGAATTGTACCCGCCACCTGCTGCAGCAGCTTGTCTGACCACTGATCTCAACTGGTGATGTAGCTGGAGCTTTTGCGGTTTCTCCAGTTGCGGTCATGTCGTGCACTGAATTACAAATTAAATTGAACGCTTTTCCAGTGCTTGCCTAGTCAACTGCTTCCACTACATGGTTGTTTAAGTGCTCAGAACAGAAACATATATACAGTCATACCTTAGAATATGCCGCGATATCCAACACGACGATATCCATTTAATGGCCTTTTACAACCTGTTGTAGTCGACGGAGCATAATGAACTTCTCCATCAGCGACTCCACTACATAAATAGACTCTAAAAAGTAGTTGTAGTAGTTCAAACCGAAACTCCGCCCTGTCTTAATCTCTTTATTTACGACCATATTTGCACAATTTTGTAATCAAGCACTTACCAAAGGCGTTTTAATGGCTATATTCGCTCTTGAATGAAATTTATGCCTGCTCCCAATTAGGCTAAGGGTGGCATTAGCGTGACCAGACGACCAGTCAACTCTGCGCGAAAATTCACGCTGAAACATAAGTTTACTTAATTGATACGTAACCCGCCATCTTGACAGTTTTGAACTCGAGTCCTTTGGTAGACGCTGTGACCTTACAAAGATGATGAATCGTTATTTAATGCAGCTTGTGAAAATGCATATTCCAGGCGATTTTGCATGCAGTATCAATGCCCGTTTGCAGCACCGAAGTATATGTACAGTTTTATATACTTTTGATGTTTTCTTTGACTTTGCAACGGGTTTTGTCTAGAATCGAGTGGAACTTCGGATCGGAGGGGATAAGAGCACTTTGATTCCTGCAAAATAGTGTACATTGTACAGGAACTAACTTTAAAATATACTTCAGCTCTGGGTTTTAAATCTGCAAGCTTGAGACCCCCCGACGGGGATTTCTTAATTTTAACCAAAATTGTTTGTCCATTAGGACATTCAGCAGCTTGATTATCCAAACAACATCTATCAAGTATATTTCGCAGACTGTTAGCAGACACTGGAAAGCTTATTCAGAATATTGCAAGGATCCTAGAGAGTCAAAATTAGTAGGCAGTTGCGAAACTTTGTTGTTTATTGCTTATTCGAAATTGTATGCGAGTGAAAGTAATTGAGATTCAAATGAACTTGGATGCATGTTGCTAAACGTGACTTGTACGAGCAATACTCTGGGTTTTGAAATTATATTCCACCGAAGCCTAGCCAGTGAATGTTTATAGCGTGATAAAATAGTCAGCCGTTCCAAGTCCAATGGCTTTGATGACATTTTTGATTAGAATGTGCCATGTCCACAGACACGTGTTCAAAATGAGTTTACAAGTACTCGAATTCAAGTTTTTGAAGGTCGCACTAACAGAGCAAGCTGATAATATTAAAAAACGTAAGTCTTTCTGGGTAATTTCAAGCCGGATTCTTTTCTGGAGATTCTTTTGGCAGCTTTCTGTGGAGAAAACTAGTTTTCATTTTTCAAAGAAAGTTGACTATATATAGACGACGAAAGGGACAAGTCAATGAAGCTGTGCGGCTTAACTTGTCCGCTCGAACGCGTTTGCTCATTCTGTTTTTCCCCATGTAGGTAAATTACTTGTATACTGATGGCGTTGAATTTTTTCATTTGCTCACTACCCATGGTTCCAAAAAGGCGTAAATTTTACTACGTTTTGTTTTCATCCAGCAAGATTTATTGTGTCGCAAATATACACAGCTTTATTTTCCGTAACTTTTCATTATGCCCAACCACGCAGACACATCTGGAACAACCACCAATTTTGCTTGACTTGCTCATTTCTGCTTTCACCCCTACAGTTTCACGCATCCTTGCCCAAGGCACACACGAGTAAATACATACGTGCTAACCTTGGCAAGGAAATTGGCAAAAGTGCAAGAGGTAATTCACTTTAGAAATGAGATTTACCTGAATCCATTCTCTGGCTGTGGAAGATGGAAACAAACTGTACGAATTGCGAGGAGTGCTTTTGAATTGGCAATGTTGGTACTAGGTGCACGTACTCTACAGATGGACTTTGGTCCTTTGTCCTTTTTAAGGGTTTAATATCAAGATAAAGAGCAAGTACTCTTTTCGCTGCCATTGCAATATTTTTATTGCCAGCTGACGGACTCGTCAGTTGTATTCCGTAGTACGGAAATCGAAGCGTGCATCCGTCGAGCAGACAAGTTTGAAAAACGAACTGTCTTCTTTCTTCATTCTGCCTTGGATTCCATTTCAGTCAGATCCAATAATCCCTCCTCCATCATTCGAAGGAAAATCTTGTTCAATTCTCTGTATAGATACACAAGACGTGACTGCAAATTCCAGTGCAACTGATTCTCCTTCTTAAAGTGAGTGCTCTCTCGCTGTCCTCATGTTCTTCTTCTTTCAACTTTCTTTTTACACTTAGCACAATTCTTAACCCCAAGTACGGAATTAAATTCACCGTGTGCATGTAATCCTTACTCAGTCTGCTCATGAACCAATTCCATCGACATGGCTCCTAGAGCCAATTAAATCAATCTTTCGAAAACTCGTCGTCCTTTCGGATCCAGTGCAGTTTTAACTGAATCATTCAATTTCCTTTCGCATGTTCAAGATCGTTTTGGCGTAAAAACCCTCCATAACCATAACTTCCCACCGTTCTCAAGCCACGTCATAACTTTTTAATGAACTCCATGTACGAATTCGAAAAAGTGAACTGCTTTTCTCAACCAAAGATCACGAACGGAACGTCAAAAGCACGTCGTTCCAATTGAGGTCGTCGACAAAATCATTCCACTGAAGTTTATGTACATGTTCTTCAAATTGCTTATTGAGCCTCGACTATGATGTGAGTTGCAAATGCTCTCAGTCAGAGCCAGAACTCGTTCAAATTCGAGCAAGTTTGTGTTCAGTATCAATTATTCAGAAAATATGCTCCGACTCGACGAAACTCGATGAACTTTGCGTTTCTATTTCCACTCAGCACTGCTATTGGTTTCACTTTTGGCCATTTAGGGCATTATAATACTTCTTTTTAGCGATTCTGCAAACTAAAATAAGTCTCACAAACAACAGCACATTTTCCCTTCGCATGCTTCGGGCTATCTCGGATTCTGGTTTCCGGAACCCGCCTATAACGCATTTCCGCAAACAATATTCCGTCCCGCGGTGTGTCAACAAACAACCTTTTCGAAAGATATGAATAAATTTGAAGAGATTGCAAGTTCTCTTCTGGCTAGTTTCGCCAACGCACTCATTATGCAACATCCTCATACCATGAATCCTTTCCCTTGAAAACTCGTTTAGTAACAACCATACAGCTATGAGTTCATTTCAACAACGCATAAAGTGGCATTATGATTTTTTGAAAAAATTCTTTCAGATAACATTGATTTAAGTGGAAGGGAAAGCAACTTTTCCAGCAGTTTTGCTGCTTGCCTGCCAGCAAGCGGCTGCAAAGGAATGGCGAGATTTTGTCTATCCTGTTTGAAGAAAAAGCTTGTTGAGTAAATACGCTTGAGGCTATGCTCATCATGTTCTTAAAAAGTGGAAGAAAAAACACAGGGAGCGGGAATCTGATACAACATGTATACAAATATAACTCTGTAATCAGCATTAATGTTGGCGAATGCGTCATTCTAATGCTGATGCCTTCCAGCACAAATATGGCGGATATTCAGCGCACCTTTTGATTTCGATACCAGTACATGTGTAGGATGTGAATGAGGATTTGCAGCTTGCCCTTCATCCACGTTGTATTTTGTGTTGTTAAATAATTTAGTGTGCCATCATATACTTCTCAACTTCAAAAAGACTCAAAACTGCTTCATGTACTTTAATATGTCATTCACCATACATATATACTTGAGCGGCAGTGAAAGCACAACAAGCAGTTTCATATGCACAAACCCATTCGGGATATTTCATTTCTCGCTTCGAAACACGAAAGTCAAAGCAAAGAAGCATATGTGTACATAAGTGTCGTGCAAACGTACATTGAACATTGTGATGCCTTGCTTAAATAGCCACGTTCGCCGTTCACAAGCAAATTTTGATGATCACAGGATGGAGCCTTTCTAGTAACGCCTTACAAAGTTTTTAAATTAGCTCGTTTGCACCTGGAATGCAAAGAATTTGCCAATTTATATATTTTTCAATTCAACAACTACGCGGTTCAACTTTTCAGCGAATGAGAGACCCGCATTTCTTCAGTTTTTCATATTATTGTTTTAATTGAAGCAGGCAAAATACGAAGTTTTAAGCCAACATTTATGTATTTCTTGTACGCTGCCTGTTTTGACGAATATTTCTGAAGAGAAAAAGTTTTCATTACTTTTTTGCTTTTGCTTAGACCATGCTGTATTCTGAAGTGGAGTTATGCAAGCATTTTCTTACCCCGCCCACATATTTTGCTACAGTTTTATTATGCAAAGGCAGGTATTGTCAGCCCGAAACTCAGATTAACTTTTGTTTCCTTTCACAACCCACGTAAAAGAGTGTGATGATGCAAACGAAAACGTTGACTGTGGTGCCCATACCGGGTGACTGATTATGATCTATCTGGAGAATAATTCATATTGTTGTATACACTACATGAACCATGGAATCAGATGCCTACCAGTTTGAGCCCCAATTGTACGCATTTGGTACCATGCATGCAAGGTAGTTGAGAGCGAAGAAACAAGTGGAAGATGGATGTGTTTATGACGGCACTCTATTTATATAATGTTAGTTATAGATATGTATGTCATGTCTTCATATCTTATGTAGGTAATTTAATATTACTGGAAAATTTTGTAGCAGTAGCCTGTATTGATCAAAATGTTCCACGTATGTATAAATGCATTGCTATTTTTGCAAAAGTTTCGCATATATAAATCCTAAGAGGTGTTAAATAAGAAGCGATAGTCTAAAGTTGTGTAGGTCCTTACTCATACTCCAAGAATTTTTCGTGTCAAGAAATGTTAATCAAACATGTTATGTAATGATCTATACTAACTCCAAAACAGAGAGTGCTTGTTTGTGATGTAAAGGTGGTTGGCTGGTGATTAAAAAACCTGTTTCTGCGTGTACTTTTATATCTGCTGAACTTGATGCACACATTGGTATCTGTTAGTGAAGTTCTAAAAACCTGGCTGAAGTATCAATCAATCTTGCCGTTTGCATGAGATGTTTTTTGGAATTAAATTGCATATAGTCACTTCTCTTCTATGTTATAAACGGAAAAATTTAGTCCAACAAGTTTCGATTCGCTGGCAAAGCTGCACACGTCCGGTTAAAAAGAAAGTCAAAAAAATGTAGAGTGTAGAACAAGCCAGCAAAACAAATTTGCAGTAACTCTTTTCTTTTCATTGACTGAGTTTTAAGATTGACGAAAAATGACAAACAGGCTAGCCAGTCAGTCAATCGTCAGTTGGCATATGTAGAAGACAGATGAAAAGAAGAGCTTTTTGGAAACGATTGAAGAAAAATACATTTTTATGCTTCCAGTGCGTATACATAGTTGTATTCAAAATCTAAGACATTGTCTTGTTCTAAAATGAGCTTTCCACTACGTTGATCTTTAATGGCCATTTGAGGGACGAACTGAAGCATGTTTTCCTAAGATGCTTCAAAACCCAACGCCAGTGAAATCCAGTCAATACCGATTCTTTGACTGCCCAATATGATGTGTCATCGATGAAGCCCGCATTTGCACAGCACCCGATTGGAATTTGGAATAGTAACCGATCTATATCTATGCATCTAACGACGGTAAGCAAAGAACAATTGAAGCCAATTTTTCTGGATCAAGCATGCATATTTTTAGCAAGTTGAATCCATAACAGCCCCTAATCTGGTTTACAAAAGTGTCAGTGATAGAAAACATTGGCCTGTTTATGTAAGTGGCTAACAGATACTAATTTGACCAGACATGAAGCAATGAATAGCAACGTCAGCATATTCCACAGCTCCCTACATGTCACATGTTTTGTGTGAATATTCCTGACAGACAGCGCACAGCGACCGAATGGACAACAGTACTTATTGTTTTTTCTACCAGCCACAACCACCGACCACAAAAGAATAATTACTTTTGGACTTTCTTTTAGCTGTAACAACAACAAGCGTTATTTTATTTTTTGTAATAGCTCTCCCTACTTTTCAGGCAGGATCAGTGTTCTTGTAGTTAAAAGCAGTTTGAGAACCAGCAGAACTCAACAAAGAGTACGAAGCCCGACCAAATGCATTTTACTGGGCAGATAATCAGTTGATGTTGATTGTGAGTCCAAAATGAGACCGACAACAACAACAATTGTCCTTCGTCTGACAAAACCTTGGGATTAGACTAAAGTAACACGTTCACCTATTCATTTTTCCTTTCTCTTCCTATTGAACCAAACACACAAATCAAAATCCTTCTCTTCCAAACTTTCCCGCACAAATCCTCAACTTTTGTTCAAGGCTTGTTGATTAACTGCCTTTTTCTCTATCATTGTTTCCTCGCTTTTGCTCCACAAACACATCTTTGGCCCACCATCTCCTGTCTCCCAGTCTAGACGGCCATGTAACCGTCCCTCAGTCAGTTTTTGCTATTTTTTGTGTACGTGCGCATACACACAATGGCGAGATATTTTATTTTGTGTTGCTTTCACCTTATAGCTTTCTGCAAGACGTGCCAGCCGTATTGACGCTTCGGTGGTAGCTAACAAAACCTTTCAAGTTGGCTTGGCCCCTAAACATGGTTTAGTGCACTTGAAACCTACTAGAAGTTTTATCAAATTAATTTTGCATTACAGTAATAAAACCCACAGGAAGTTTTACAAGGTGCATGTATCATCTTTGACTATTTTGGTCTCAAGAGGGGGATCTTTGTCGGCCCGAGCCAAATGTTTACAACCTGAATTCAACAGCTATACCGGTTATTAGTTTTAATTGCTTCTCGGCGCGTCTTCCAACCTCTTGTACTAATTACTCTCATCAACTTTAATCTTATCGTTTGTCTCGCTAGCGAACCACGCCGTATCACGAATCACCGACCCACTCAAAGAACCAACCTGATTAAAAGAGAAAGATGAAACTTTCATGCTGTAGCTGGAGCAGCTTCGTTATACCATTATACATAACCTCATCGTTAAAGGCCATATATACACCCACAGCCCACCCACTGCCATGTGTATACATACAAGACTTTCTCCCACCAGTTTTTCATTCGACTGAATGAGCGAGTTTTATCATCCCTATCTCGTCCATCTTTTCCTGTGGGTGATTCTATCAAGTCACTCAAGGATCATCATTTGGCAAACATACAATCCTGCCAAATGACTTGTAAATCACACGCTATCTCCCATTCTCTGCGCTTTCCAATTAAGACACCCTGTATAAACACCACACCGTACATATTTTTCCCTACATCACATCAAGTCAGCCATTGATGCCGCCAAGAACAAAATTACTGTCGTTCCAACGTCTATACATACGTAGTCCCTAAGTCATTAAACGCCACTGTCTATCAGAAGTCATAAATATCTCAATCACAGCTTATTTATGCTGCTCATTTCTGCAAACTCGATGGGATTGGTTTTACAGCGTTTCAGGTAAATTGAACAAACCTTGGTGTAAAAAGTGATGACTTCTTTAGCGTATTTTTCAAGTTCGAACGTTTCGTCACGTGTATTTATTTACATAGCAGTACTTAATCTCCCTCACTTTGTACTTTCACTTCATCGGTTTTGTTGAATACGCAGCAAACTCATCCCTTTTCAGATTTGCCCATATAGTTTAAATGGACCTATTCTTCTTGGCTTTTGTTTTCATTTTGAAGTTATTTCAGTGGCTTTTGACCCAGAATGTTGCCTATCACCACTGATGTGCTCAAGACTTTTCTCTCCTTGAAAAAACACCTTCCTTCCTTTTCTTTACTACAGACGTTTCGTACTGACTTCTTCCACTTCTCACACTTACAATCACTTGCAGGTAATTTACAATAACCAAGGCGCAGTTTTATTTTTCACTTTTTAACCAGTAAACTGACGTACATAAATGTTGTAACAAAAGGTTTCACATTCGCTGAACAAAAATAAAATGGCGCCACCAGTTAAAATATTACGGAAACTAAGCATTAAAGTAACGATGAGCACTTAGCGAGCTTGTCTATACAACATATCTAAGCGGAGGAATACATTTGGCTAGGCTAGGCTTGTATAATATCCAGATTTCTATCATTCATAGCACGTCCAGCAACAATTTTGTGTAGGACTTCAAAACTTTGTTCGTTACGTTATTAGATTATGTGTTCAGTGGCGTAGAAGGTATTTAAGTAAGTAGTAGTCGTATATGACTAACGTACATAACGAAAGAAAGTCATCACGGTCCAACAACAGCGGCAGCTACGTCTTTGCCAAATGTCATACATCGAAATGTCTTCCTTCCGAGAAACTAACTTGCTTATATGTGGTTTAAATTAAAAATGAGTAGACTGAAACAAAAGACCATGTAATGCCGCAACAAATTCAGTGCCGCTGTCACTCGCTACATACAATTTCTAGAAATTTACAACAGCAAAGTATTACCGAAGCTCATCAAACAGAAAGACGAGGTTTTCCGGACTATTTTAGCCAATTGCGGTTGTGGTGGTAGTAGATCCGCCAGTAGCGTTTTCATCGTTGATTTGCATAGCTGGGCCGTTCTCGATGTATTTCAAAGAATTGGTGGAACTCGGGGAGGATTGCTGAAGTTGAAGCTGTTGTTGCTTATTGCTGTTTTGCATTATGTGAGCAAAAGCGTTAGCGAGATCTGAATAGATGTACGTAATGGGGTAGTTGCCACCAAACCCGTTTTCACCAGCCACCATGTACAAAACTTCGGATTCTGCAAAAACACAGTAGTTCTATATTGGTCGGAGCATTCGCAGCTACCAAACGACAATTTATTTATTAGCACGCGCGAAATGCGTCTTCTGTTGGGACACATGGTATGAAAAACCCTTACCAATAAGTTTCAGTGTGACATTTCCGCGGGCTTTGACAAAGAACCACATGGGCAGATCGGGGGTAACTTCAGGATCATCATGAATCAGGCCGGGTTTGATATTATTGACGTCGCTGGTACGCTTTAGTCTTCCATCACTGTCCAGCCACAAAGTGTAGACGGCACCCTTTTTCAGGATTTCCGTGACCATGCAGGATTTGATATCTGAACACACACAAGTATAAAACAGGATTTACTCGCATTCTTCCATAATGTCTCGACTTATCCCGTACTCAAATACATGGTTTCCTAAAATCGCCCGACTACCGACGGATAAAACGACCATCATGAAAGCTTTACTGCCAGTTAACGTTATCATCACTGCCACAATAAAATTATTGACTAAATGTACCGTATAGACCACGACATTTATGTACAGACTCTTTACAACACTTTCGTCTGATCCACAAGATACTTGTGTATAAAAAACCAGTCAAAGCACGACTCCTCAATGTTAAAATCGACTTGCTCAACTGTTTCGAGAATTCCAAGGATTTATCGGTACAGAAATCATGATTAATTGCATTCCGTCTTCCATTGACAAAACTAATGATGACATCAGTTCCCCTTGTGCTAATGTCCAAGTTAAAAATTGTTTTCCCGTTATCACGAAAGCTAGTGTTAACGGTGTTCGGTATATACGTATGCCGATTCCCTCCGAGCTGCCTACATATGTTCTTGACGCCTCACTAACGAATCTATTTCCTGAATTTACAAAGAGTAAATTAATCTTGCTGTAGATTAGACGCAAACCTACGAAAAATCTTCTACTCGAAAAATTTATCGAAAAGCCCGTTTGAGCAGCCCGGAAATTAACTCCACCCATTTGAACCTACATTTTTCGAACTATGGTCGTTACTCTCAGTAAATGAGCTAGAAATTTCTGCAAGCTCAGGTCGATTTCTTGAAGATGAGTATTTCACCCTTTCCATTTAAGAATTAACCTGTTAACAAGACAAAGCCGTAGACAAACTCACCAATTTCGTTGTATAACTCAATTTGACCTGCAACAGTTCTCAACTTGGCAGGATTGTAGGAGGTGAATCCAAAAGTGGCCTTCCGCAATGCATCCGAGCCGTTTTCAGTAACGATAGAGTTTTCCATGACTCGGACGTGAATCTGCAGATGAAGTAAATCGACGCGGTTAAGTGCAAAGATCTTTGTTATTCAGCAGTGGCAAATACGGGTTGGATTCACTAGTCAGCTCTCTATCGTTTACATGAGTGAGTTGAATAGGTAGCAGCCGCAGAGAAACAAGTGTGTAACCTGGGATGCTTCTATTTTCTTTGAATCATATTGAATTAAGCTGTCGCTAACTTTGATCGCTACGATGGGTTCGTTAGTTGGTTATTGTAAAACACATATTCATGAATTCGCTATCTTGTTTCGTTGACTGGTAAACATCGGTACCCGTACGCGCGTCTAAACAGGTTATTACTTATGCATGCATGCTGGTGGCTCTAGCACTCAGTTTTCCTATGATCGAAATTCAAATTGGAACATCAAATGTCAAACCAAGCGTCTTCCATTTCGTCGGTTGCCTTCATCGCTTGCCTCCGCAACCTCAAAGCATAAACCCATTGAACCGACATCAAAGATGCCCTGTAGCATAGTAACGTGCCCTAGTTTGACTTCATTCTAGCTATGAGCGACTTTGCTCACTGAACCACTGATCAGTTCGAACTTGACGAAGCGTACTGACCGCAGCGCCCGCAACTTGAATAGACCTGTCTACATCATTTCCTATCGAGGTTTGTATGGTGTCATCGTCACATCGACTTTGTTCTAGCAAATTTCCCATCAACCACTAACCCTCGTATGTGCTAAATTGGAGCAAAATTGCATTCAACGCTTGCTGCTGAGAGTCCGCCGAACTCTTCTTAAGCTGCCAGACTATCGAATTAATTATTCTTCGTACTCGAGAGGACGATCTAGGAGATTTAATAATGTTTCAAAGAAAACATCATGTTTATGGACATGAAACTATAGTAATGTTCTCCTTGAATCATTTCAACCAGGTCTTTCCGTCTGGAATTCGAATTGCATGTGCACCGCTTAATCATCAGATTCGAAAATAGCTCACCACAAATCACCAGAAACAGAGCGTTAGTTTTCAAATTCCGGGAGAGCATGACGCTTCACCGTGAATCCTAACTTCAAAGTTTATACCTGACCTGATAATACTTGTATGTATGTGACTCGAGTTCAATGCAAAGTAAACAACCATGGGGCCAGCTGAGAACTGAAAAAGCACAAAAACTTTTCCAATCCTTGAACAATTTTCCATTTCCCCAATTGTACATTTACGAACTTTTCCAATGGTGTCCTTTTGTCAAGTATACGTCAACCGCTCATCCTTCACTTCAAAATCCTACGCTAGAGCTATAGCTGTCGGCTGTCACATGCACTGCGTGTCAAACCAAACGATCTGTATGAACCACAAGTCTACCACTTTATCGGGACGCTGATTTGTAGTATATTCAGTGCTGCAATTTCCAACTTTTGGATAAAAATATAGCGCTGTGATATATTTCCACGTGGGTGGGGATGTATTGGAAAGCATAAATGCCATATGGCGGCGGCACCTACCTTCTCGTTTGGCTGAATAGGTCTTGCCGAAAAAGCCATCTTGTGACTACCCGGCAGACGCGTTCTCCACGAGGCCGTGCAACCGGGCGGAGCAATCAAGATCCCTGGGCAATGGTTTTCATGGAATTTAACCGATAAATTCATTTTCGAAAGCTCCGAGCACACTTGGTCCAACCCACTCATTGCAGTACCAAAATTTCTCTTTTGCCGTAGTTTCGCACACTGGCTCAGGTCAACCACTATATATATTATATTCTTGATGGTCTTTAACTTGCTCCAAAAATTTTAATTTACAGATTCCTGTTGACTGCCAACATTTGTTCAAAAGTTTGTTGTATAATATGAAGACTTCACTTGGAGTCACTTCTACAATTGAGCTGGCGTTATCAGGACTTTGACACTTCTCAAACAAACTAAACTTCCAGCCACGGCACAATAACAGTAAATTGGGCTCTACATAGGTTGATCTATAAGTTCTAATATTGCTCAAAATCCCGCTTACGTTATCTATACATGCATATTAGGGAGTTGTATATCGTTTTTATGTCCACAACAGACTTTAAATTCTTCGATCCGACATTTGCATTGCGAGGTATTAGGCAAACTGACTTTGCTCGACTAGAGTTAATTTGAGAAACTATGGTTGAGTATAAAGTCTAAACACATCATCATCATCACCTGTTATGCAAACCCGATTATGCACGTTAGCTAGATATTCGAAGAATGCTGTAATGATAATAATGGCGTAATTAATTCTTGATTTCAGCAATCGTTATGAATGCAGGACCTTTCTGTGAGAAAGAAATTCAAAAACCATTTCTGATGCCCAAATTTGTACTTCATCATTCCAATCTAATAAATCAAATAACAGTTTTGTAAGCTGAAGTAAGGAAAGAAAAAATAAAGCACACAACGTTTCAAGTGTGTGAGAGGATGCGTTGCTGTATCTGCAAATACACATATTTCTAGCAGTAACGCCCAGTGAGGTATCGATCAAGCTTAGCCGCAAACCCAATCGGTCGGGATAGTAACGAACCTCTGCATCTAACAGCGATGAGTAAAGAGCGGTTAAATCAATTTCACCTCCAGGAGTTTTCTCAATCAGCTCCAGAATTTCTGTTCAAGTTGCGTCCCTTTAACACCACATTGCCAAATCCGGTTACAAAAGTGGCTGCCTAGCATGAAATACATAAATAACATTTAAATTAAAAGTTCATTTTCAAAGTCCAACCATGGATTCTTGTGGCACATGCCCCATACCTACCCAGTTCCAGAACTATGGCAATAACTGCTGCCACCAATGCCCAGTGGAACCTCAGCCGTCGCCTGTCATCTGTGGTTATCCAGTGCCAGGGCCCTGCCTCCGGAACAACGTCGACTGTACGCTTGACTGTTCCCCTGTTGACACGTCGGAGCTAAACTTCATCAAACCTGACATTTCCAAATATGGACTCCTTCGACATACACTCGATCAGATGAGGTGTCTCACCAAATCTATGGAACTAAAAGCTGCTGATGCTATTGCGAAGGCGGAGTGGTAAGTGTAACTTACTTGTTAACGCAGCCCACTGAACTGAGTTTACAGTTCACCAAGTCGCTTATTATTTGACATTTAGGCAAAGTAAATTTCTTCAGGGCCCAGTTTTTATAAGAGTAAGGTTTAGATAATCTCTGCCAAAATGCATACAGCATCGTTCTTCGAACGCTTCATTGTCATTCCCAGTTATATGAGCTCCTCGGGCATTGGTGCATTAGCTGGATATTTGAAGAATGATGTCATAATGACGGGATTAATTTCCGAGTGTTGATTTTCAGCGTTCGTTATGAGGGCAAATCATTTTTTGAAGGCATCAATTCCAAACCTTTGGAGATGCAGAGGATGTCAACAGATCAGCTATGTCGACGTTCCAAAGAAGTGTACTACTTTTGGAAGGAAGTGGAGCGTTCTATAGTGGTAAGTTGGCTACCTGGAACTAGTTTCTTTCGATCACGTCCTAGTGTAATTTTTCCATCTGCCATCAAAATGTACATGCCTCCTTTCGGTCCATTGCACTTGAATAGTCAAAATTCTCCGACAATCATAATCATTTCCTCTAGCAAAATTAAAGACAGCTGACAGATAAGAATTCCATTACTTCCTTGGAACCTGATTTGAAAATAGCAAACATGTAAATTATTGAAGTTTCGTTTTTTCTTGGCTTACTTCCATTTTCGGGAAATGCTTTTTCCTTTGCAAATCTATCTCATGCTTGATTCATGTTTTGCAAACTATTATATCGTTACTGCTGCATTCAATTCTTGCAATTCAGAATATAATCTTGTCGACATGTAGACCTCCGTTTCTTGCTCCCAACGAGAATTCCATTAGCTTCTAAAACCAACACCATTCCCAGCCAGTGCCTAGTATGTTCTCGGGTAAAATGTGCTAAAACAGAGGCCCCTAAAGGGTTATTATTTTGATGATGGCACCACACACTTGCATGCATACGTCGAGCTTTAGCGGCTCCACTAATGTGATTGTAGCACATCACATGGGGTTCGAAGTATACATGTTTATGTGCGTGTGTGTGTTGGTAATTTTCATGAACGGACATTTTGACGATAGGAACTGAGAGAAGAAACCCGTCTCCTGAATGAAGTTCGGATCCGTGTGGAGAATTCGGTACGAGCGACGGCGGATTTAATCCTGCATATTGTTAACGAATGTCTTCGTCGACGGCTGAGCCGTCTTGGAGTCGATCTGACTCGAGATGAGGTCGAAGAAGAGCTCCAGAAGGAACGTGACGTGGTCCTCATGGCTCAGCGGCGTCTCCAAGAAATGTTGGACCAAGTGAGAGAACAGATTGGGAAAAATCGAGCCGCCAAGGAACGCTTGGAACGCGATTGGAGTGACAAACTACAGACATTCCGCATTGACGATTGCAATGCCAAGCTTCAACCTAACAATCCAACGTTGATGACTCACCCGGGTGTCGCCAGATTTCAAGAAGGGTAATGACAACAACCATTCTTAAGTGCACAAGGCTTTCTTTGCGAATCTTCGTCTTCTGCTTTTCGCACTCTGTCCAAAAGGTCTTTTGATCAAATCTTGTCACATTAGATATGCTTTACCTTTCTTCACGCCAGTAAGTATTCTTCTTCTGCCTTCCTTTCACCCACACACGCTTCCAAAAGTAACCTTATGAGACCAAATTCACCCCAAATCTGTCCAAAACCCTGTCATCTATTGTTGACTGACAATCACTAGAAATCTTTGCCCTCATTAGTGCAAATAGTCCTCCCTCGCTCTCTACTAGAGTGAAAGAGTGCTCAAGTATCACAGGTGCTACATTTTTCACGTATTTGCCACCTCTTTCTATTCTTTCCGCAACCAAGCAATTTTTATTCTGCCCTACTTGAATGTTTCCGTAATCCACATCTACTCCAACGTTTAACTTTCTATTTTATCAGCATTCAGCAAACCCATAGTTGAGCATCACCACATCTGTCTGTCGCATGTTTCTATAACATGCTAGATTGCGGCTGGAGAATTTGACTAACACTGACTTTTTCTAAAGAGTTTCAACTGAGCCTTCAAAAGTCATGTTAAAGTCCTGTGAGTCATGTCCTTGTCATGAGAATTTTTTGGCACTAATAGTGAGATTTGTGTGTTCAAGTGCTTAAAAAGTTGGGAGTTAAAGTTGATCATCCGATCTGATATAGCATATATTCCTTCAAGAAATCTCCAACACATGTTCAACTACCAATTTCTTGAAGAACCATTTGCAAGTTTGGTCATTATACGAGCTTTGTTCTCCGCTCCGATTCATAATTCACACATTTCCAACGTCATGTATGTCCGCTCTATTTTATACAACTTTTCATTAACTTTTGCACCTTGCTTCCGGTAGGCCTCTATTCAAATCTCGACTTGGCTAGAGTTTTACACTGTGCTACTACAGCTTATATCCAATCTCAAATCTGCTTTCTCAATATTTCTTCATGAGTTGGTCATAAATTTCCGTTCTGTCGTGTTCTACTTGTTCAAGTATTTCAACTTCGTATACCTCTCGACACACTCTTTTTTAGCTGCTATTCAAGTGGCTACAGAAGATACGGCTACTTCTTCAAATATCTTTACACTGTTCTCTCCTTCTTATCGCACTACTTTAAATTACTCCGTCTTCCTTCCGTTCATTTCTTTTTGTTCTTTTCACTAGAAACAGGAATACGGAGACAACCATCCGCTCCTAATTTATCAAACTCGTTTTTAGCAGCTTCTGGACGATGAGAGATTTTAACCCGTTGATGCTTTCTTTATACTTTGCAGCATGCTCACGTCGTGTGAATGGGAAACTTTCACCCGTAGAAACTTGGATGACGGCGAGAAGGAACGTTGTGCTTCGTGTCAACTTCGACAACTTGTACCGGATCTTCTCAAGAGGTAAGAAGTCGCTCAGTTAATTTTATTAGCTGTTCTTGTAAGTAGCGCTAATTTTAGTAGTTTGATCATCAAGCCTATAATTTCGTTAGCTCAGCTTTCTTGAATCTACTGTAAGATTAGACGAATAACACAATGCTAAAGGCTATCCTAGCAAGAAAGTATTAATGGCGTGGGTGGGCGGGCTAGTGAGGTAGGAACTCCATTTGTTTCCCAGCCCAGAGTGAATTTGTCATTTTGATGATGTTCCATGTACACCGCCAAAACCAACTGGTGTCGCTCCAGTTCATCAATCTTTCAAAAGCTTTTTCTACTTCGCCGGAACCAGGTGCTTTCCGCCTTGAGTCATTAGCGTACATGAAGCTGAAGCTTTTTCTGGCGTCGATTAATCTCTAGGAAAAACCCTGGACCTGCTCACCCCTGAGTCAACATATGAGGCTGGGCATTATGCAGAAAGGCTAAGTTTTGGTGATAGCGTGTGTAGCTCACGGTTTTTCAATTTCATGGCTCTACCAATAGCCAGATACATAATTTGCAAAAACAGATGTAGACGACAGGAACTGAATTCAAGCAAGTTCTAATCTGGCAATCAGCATACATTGCTTATGCATGAAACTCGTGGAGAGCTTTATTTTACTATTCAGCATAGTTCGTGAAGCACATGTTAGTTGATAAGAACTTTTATCCATGAACTTGATGATCTGGGAGGTTATAGTTGATGCTAGCCGAGAGGACTCCCATAATTTTCTGAATCCGTATAATTACTCTTTGAAAAATCTTGACTTCATCCATCAAAGTATTCATGCATAATACAGAGTTTTTTTCCCTGGACCACACATTTCCAGTTACTTGTATGCAGAATCCCATTGAATCACATCTTTTCTTTTTCGAACATGTATCAAGTGAATATGGCGTGATTTTGCAACCGCCTGCTTTAATGAGCCAGCTTCTGACCCTTGCTCAAGACAACTTCAACTTTAGAATCAGAGTTGTATTACAAGCTGAAAAAAGCAAAGGGGGACAGGACACTTTTTAGCTATGGAGGTCCTTGAACATATGAGCTGAAGGCATGCATATCTGGATTCATCAAGTCGACCATTTATATGCAGTTGGGATGTTTCCCTAATGGCATTAGCATCTTGTATCCTAATGCAGAACTTTAGTCGATATGGATCTGCGGAAGGCTTACACGGAGAGAATCTTCCGGGATTGTTGGCGACTTTCTCTATGTCAGTTTCATTTCCCACATAAAAGCCTGTTTATATGCTCTTCAGCCAACAGCAGGGGAAGCTGGGGAAAACTTTGCATCCACTGTGTGCACACTGTTTGCTGGCGAAAAAAGTTCACTTGTACAACACATAGTATCAGCTTTACTTGTCTAAGCCAATTTTTAGCAAAACTTTTCACCCACTTGTCCATACATGTAAGCTGTGCCTGTTTGTTCTTTATCCTCAAGATACACCTAATTGTTTGTTGGGTGTAAAAGAGCTGGTGGCTCCGTCGCTTGACTTACTCCTTGTTAGTCTTCCAACTTTAAGGCACCAGTCGACCTTCAGTTTGCAATGAGAAAAATAAACAAACTTTATTTTTGCTATCGCCACCGAGCAGAATTCACCCATGTGCGCAAGATCTCCCCAAGAAAAAGTAGGCAAGAGAAAAAAAAGCTTTTTCTTGCTCCAGCAAATGTTTCGCAGACCAACTTTTTCTATAACCATAAAACTGTTTGCCAACCCACTACGGTTCTGCACTAATTAAATGGGATAACGTAATGAATGGATCTTTCTTTGATTTCTTCCAGCCTCGCCTGCCACCTTCGGGCTCAAGCCGACAACACGGAAGCGGCTCTGGCGAAACGTATTAAGGAGACCGAGGCCCAAAAGGCCAGACTCGAACAGCTACTCCGGCTGGTAAGCCCTGTTTTCTTCTTCCTTGTCAATTAGCCAACAATTTGGTCAACAACTACTTATGACGCAAGACAAAAAGCCGACTTTCATGTGGCCAGGTCAGCACATACAAAGAAGTGTTTTCACTATTTGAATGGATGCGTCGTGCTGCGTGCATTGTGGCCACAAGCCGAACCATTTTTGTCTGGCTGTTGTTGCTACATACAGCTGTGAACGTAGCCCAGCAAAGTTGGGAAAGCAGAAAGAGCTAACGCAGGCCACAATCTAATTTGTGGTTATAAAGATGATGAGACGTAAAATTTAATCAAGTTCATGAATAATAATGCCGTTTGGCCTCCATCCCACCATCCCAACACTTTCAGCATTGGCTTTGGGAGGAACACCACACCTCGATTCTGAATCGCAATACAAATTAAAAGCATACTCTGCTCATAAATTTTGTCCCTTGAAAATTATTCCATTTGCATTCTACTAGCAAATAATCTTCATGGAAATAATATGTACACTAGTTGTTTGACTTGAGAGCCGTCGAGGGACCAGACAAATAACATGGCACGTTTTGCCCATTACTTGGCTAGATTTTCTATAAATCTAGGTATACAGTTTTTCCGTATCTCATATGAGCAGCATACATGGTTACTCTCTACAAATTGATCTCTTAGGAGTTTTATACTGCAAAAATGAAAATTTTAAAAGAAACTGAAGATAAAGCCGTATTCCGTCCGGTTGTCCCTGTATTTCCCAAGTGAACTGACCTGTCAGATTTCTATGTCGTTAACAACTCGATGTCGACAGTAAAGTCTCTCGATAAGCCCCGCTAGGTTTTTCTCTCTGAACAACAGAAATGCCGAGTGTGACTTGATGAAGCTTTCCCGAACAATTTAGCTACTAAAATCATTCTACAGTTAACACACATAAGTAATGAAAGGGTACACATCTGTAGGAGTCGTTGCATGGGAATAAATAAATAACGCTTCATCGAAACCCCGAGTTCACATTCGCCCATATTTCTGCTTGACTTAAGCCAACACAATTGCCGTTTCTGACGTCAATAATTTGAGGCAAATCACATGCAATTTGGCCAAACTTCTTGATCATGAAGTAACTGCTGGGACTTGTTACTATTTAGCTTTTGTGTTTTGATAAATTTAACAAGATCGATACAATTCTCAATACAACCGTTTGGAATATAAAGTCTCATAAATATTTGCTCTTCAGGTATTGGAAGAAGTCGTGAAAGCTGAGAAGGGCGTCGAAGAAGTAAGAAACGCACAGAAATCTACCGTCGTCGGAAGCTGTCTCAGACTTGCAACCCAGCGGCTGTACAATAGAGCTCACAGACCCAATGCTGAGCTCGTCAAGGATTGTGCTCAGTACTCGTAAGTAATTTTCTAAAAAACTCAATGGGAGACGTCAAAAAGTATCATGGAAACGTTATGCGACACACAGGCAGGAGGAACAGTGTATAATGACCGGAGAGAATAATCTGCCGGGTGTGTGTTTTTCCAGCTTGTCCAACAAGGCTATGCCATTATCTCAGTCAGTCAGGACAGTAGAGTTATCAAAATAACACGGAAGGAACATGTCCCGTTTGAGTAATAGTTCAAAGAAAAGCGGATTCGCTAGTCTCAACCGCTTGTTTTGTGAGATTCCTTTGCCTCAATCTTGTTCTTGTTTAGACCTAGCCCAAAGTTGTGGTAGGGCTGTAAGACAGGGGAGCGTTCACAACTTTTGCAGGATTCTATGGTCAGTTGAAGTACCTTCGCCTAATCCGCAATTACTGTAGATGATAACTGCATTGGCAAGCCTTGCAGCCTTCGAAGCTGGGTATTATTACGTACTTGAATTTAATTTCTGGCTGTGAGAGTGATGATCAGCTTGTTACAAACTGGCTGGGGCTAGGACTTTAGTTTGTCAAAAAGTTTGCAGAATTTTGGCAAAGACGTTTCTCCAGTGTACCGTTTAATTGGATTTCCTGGTATCGTTGGTGGCATTAAAAACAGGGCATTTCGACAGGAAATTTTACAACATAATCCTGCATTCTAGTCACCTCAAAAGACGCTTAATCCCCTGTCATAAATAGTGGTTGTTGAGCCATAATAGCGTTCCACAACAACTTCCTTGTGAAGAAGTCTTTTGTGGAATCCACGCCTGGTTAGATCCTCCTCGAGAAACACAAATGATACACAAGAAACGCTTGTAGAAAGCAATATAATTCTGTTAACGTAACCGTGATCGCCATAGTTTGGGCAAACTTTGTCACGTGAATACTACTTCCTCAAGCGCATTTAGCTTCCGGGCTATTATGGGTAAAGTTGTTGCTATTTCCTTATCCTGGTCTTCTAGAAAAACTCTTGTTACCGAAAGATTCTCTACAAGGAGCAGCTCTTCTTAGAGACATAGAAAGTTTTCGAATCTATTTCGCGTCTCCTTGACCTGGGACAAGTGGCTGGGGATCTTGTAATGTTTCGGAACGGGGATGATCAATTTTGTGTTGACTTTCCAGGTTGATTGACGAAGTTCGCGAACTGAACAAGACGTTCGCAGGCTCTGATGCTCATTCGCAGAACACTGAAGATGTCCTTGCAAAGCTTCACCAGATCCGATTGGACATTGAGAAGGAAATCGCCACTAAGGATAATACCTTGGTCATCGATCGTGAACGCTGCCAGTATATTCGAGCATTTTTCCCGTCAGTCATCACTCTAATTGGACATTAGAAACACACATCGAGAAAGTTATTGCCGTCATGTCACCAACAACATTTGTGCAGTTTATCAGATATGCACAAGAATCGATCAAGGCTAATTTCCGTATCGCTCCAGAAAAATCAAGATTCAGTTATTCTCACATTACCTTTGATGACAGCTATAATGGCTGCCAATAATAAATAAAGTTTTTCTCTTGTGCACCACTCGACTTGAGCAGAATTGCGACTTGGTACAAGCTGCGCTGTCCTTAAAAATGATAATATTGGTGATTTGGAGCACATTATCAATAGTAGTAACTTTTTACGGTTTAGCCATGTGAGTAGTCATTTTAATAAACCATTTCCGTCCGTGGCACTAGCATTATAGAAAACTCTCCATGTAGTCGATGGTCATTGATCAAGTTAATATTCCATTGGAGCTCATATATACAATTTACTGCCTTGTGATTTATGCCCATTGGTACACTTGAATAAACTTACTATTTGCTTACACATTCAGCTACAAAAAATATAGCATTTTATTTACTCGCGTGACCGTGCTCTTAACTTACATAACAATTAGTATCCGTACATATATTGCAATTGTTTTCTAAAATTATGCAGGAAATGACTAATTTGGTTTTGGTTACACGATAAGTCATCATCCGTGTAATAACTTTTGACTTTTTATTCTTGCATGAACATGTGGGCGAAAACTAGAGTTAGCGACAAGTGCATATTTTGTCAACCGTATGTATTCGTTTTTAGATTAGATTAGAGTCTTTATTGTCGAGCTTCTCAGTTCTACTGAACTGGTAAGACTAAAGACTTGAAATGAAATAAAATTCAAACCTAAATAAACGTAAGTATAGGTCATATAAGAGGATGAGGTGGGCGGTACTTTTTCACAATCTTGTATCGGCAATCACGCCAGGCTTCTCCATTGCAGTCTGACGTTCAAGTATTGCCCCCAGCAGCTTTCTCCTTGGACCAAGTTCAATGCCAAGCTCTTTGAAGTCTTCGTCCGTTAGCAGGAGCAAATTCTGTAAACAAACAATTTCCATCGTTATTTTTAAAACAAATTGCCTACTTGTGTGCCCACGATCAACATCCCACAGAATATAAGCTTTCTACTTCCACCAACCAGCTTCTCGGATATTTATTGCGTCATATCCGCAAGGGTATTTGCTAATGTTCTTTCACTGCAAAATATACAACATATGCATCCTTATATATGTTCTCTTGACGGCAAACACCATTACAAACTTGGAGGGTCAATTTCGGAAACTGCAAAGTTTACTTTAGCTCATATGCGCACTACGAATGATCTGAAAACTTTGTGAAAGTCAGCCAGTAGTCTATAAAATGTGCATGTTCCTGGACATTGATTCCAGACCAACACAGATCTCTTTTGTACAATGTGCATAAACTTCAAATACACTCAATGAAAAGATTCAATCACATTGCAAACATGCATAAGTTCTCAGATACCTATACGCAAATTTACGTTGCCCCGGTAAAGTAGGTGGAGAATATCCCATAAGCGGATTACATCACATTGGGAGATGAAATGAATAGCAAGATTCACAAATGCTAAATCGCAATCCAGAAACCCATTTGTGGAGCGAGTAAAGCTTCCGAAAATTTAATACAGGCACGGAGATTAAAGATCAACGAGTTTATTACGATTTCAATGTCCTCATCAACTGGATATTTCGGTTGTTTTGCTATGATACTGCCTGTATGTTCAATCTTCACCCTGACTATGGTGGACATTAATGAAACAAAGCTCCATTTGAACACAATTAGTACAAACGCTATTTTGAAGTGACTAGATTTCACCAGGGGTGCTATTATTCCTATTATTTCGCTTGAAACTTTGACCGCTGACTGATTATTTTGGCTTCATAGCTCTGGTCCTCCAAATTAATTTGATACATTTGAAATAGAAGAGACTAGCTCGTGAATTTATTTGTGTCTCGATCATCACAAAGAGCGCAAGCCATACCATACTCGAAACCTAATCTGTACACATGGCCAATGCATACTGTTCTAGAGAGAACGGTTTCAGCTAAGTCTCTCATTCTTTTTCCATAGATACATTCACCAGTTTCGTTTTGAAATGATGACAACATTTTGCGACTTGATTGAAGTTAAGCTGTGACGGAGAAAGGTTAAGAATATCCGAGCAAATCGGTTTATGCTTTCATCTCCAGACCTGTCCTTGAAGCGGTATCTATTCTTATGATTACTATCCGCATGCATCTTCTATAATGTCCATCTGGTTTCCAATTCACGTGCCTTGCTATTCATACCGGCTTGAGCATCACCAAATGTTTGCCACCACACAAAAGAACTATTTTTCTGGACTTCTTCTCAAAAGGCAGAAGCACGTATTGTGTAAAAGTAGGAAATAATGGCTGCCTCGCAGAATGTGTATACGACACCACCTATAACTTATTCATCATGACATGTATACAAGTTATAAGGATTATTGAGAGGCTGAGAGTGTGACTGCTAGAGATTGTATGGTTGTCATAGATTTTCCGTTTTCATTTCCATGTGTCCTATTTTCCCTCTCTTGATGTGTGATGAAAGTTACGGTTATGCCCTAAAAGGGGTTAGTGACAGGTTGGTGGAAAACATCAATTTTGCGACACTAGGAGACGACTAGAAAATATTGAAATCATCTTGACCTCTAAATCAATCTTTTCTCTCCTGAAGACTGGAGCGTAATCCATGAGATTTGCAGCTTCGAGAAAAGTTTCCAGAGTTGTGTATTCTTCGGTTCCTGTGAAATAAATAAACAACATGAAAAATCTATGCACACATTTTCAACCTTCAGCTTGAATGATATATGCGGCACTTTTCAACATGTCGACATTGGAACAGTAAACATGCTTCAGAATACTGTGCACAATGGCAGCATATAAAAAAACAGCGTCTTTCTCAGCGCCTTTCAGTTTAAGAACGGGCGGTCTTAAAAGTCAGAACAGTCCTTAGTCCTTGAGTTCAGTACAGAAGGGAAAATACCTTACCTTCAATCGAATCATCGTCGGGTAGCTCAGCATAAGTTTTATTATCAGATTTGGTACGGAAGCTACTGGTGGAAGAAGTGGGTTCGTCATCGTCTTCTTCTTCGACAAGGACACTATCAACTCGATGATGGCCGCCATTATGGTGTTGACTTGTGTGATGATGATGGGTAGAATGGTTGTTCCCATTAGCCAAGCTCGAGGACATATTACTGAAACCAGGCGGGTTCTTGCGGAAAGCCACCGAGCCGAAGCCCGGCCTTTCAAAAATTGACGCACTATTATTACTATTATTATGATTATTATTGCCATTTTTCCCTCTTCTGCTCTTGCTGCTCGTCCCTCTTATACTTTCTCCTACAACGCCGTATTCATGATGTAACTGATGTAAATAATCTGGCTGGGATGAAGACCGACTGAGGCCCCGAAAACCTCGAAAATCGTCACCGACTTCGTCTTCCGGTTCGCTGCCACCTCGAATACCGTCCGACCCGGTCGTAGTGACACTGCTAATCCGTCTCGGCCTAAAGTTTTCCAGCTCCTCTTCGAACAACCCGGTGATTTTTCCACGTTTCCCCATCCCGCCGGCGCTGGTTATTTCGTACTTTGGAACGTACATGACTTCGCTGTCACGTCGGAGGCCGGCGATGGAGCGAATGGAACGTTTTCCTCCTTCCGTCACGTCTCCCACCTGTCCAATCAAAGTAAGCCTTTAATTCACATACATCAAATTGATACCCTCAACTTTGATTTAATGGAAGTCAAAGGACACGAATACATCTATATACTGCTTCACCAGCGCTGATTACCTTACTCCGCTCGTGAGTCAATATCATTGACCAAATCTCGTAGTTTCTCCAAACACACGAAGCTGTTAGCTAACCTCATCCTTGCCATTTTTAGTTTTTCCAAGTATATGAATGTCGGACTGTACAACCGAGATCAGAGAGTTTTATTACTTGTACGGGTGTTTGTAAACCAGATTCCTGATTCTAATGCTGCCTGCTCGGGCTTCCCACTCACTACTCTGGCATACTTGGCAAAGAACATTTTGTTTTATTTGCTTCTCAACAACTTTATGGAAGCCACAAAGGCATGATAGTGTAAGTAAGACTATGACACCATAACAGCTTGCAATTAACACTCAATTTTACCCTTCTGACGACCCTGGTTATTAAAGTAAAAACGGATGTGCTTGTTTCCCGCAAAATGTAGATGAGGATAGCTCACAGACTATTAATTTTGTACCCTTCATTGCCCTTTCGAACTTGGGTCCCATAATTCGTATATAGCCTTGGACTAATGAACGCTTTTGCTTTTAACGACCACTAGGATTTTTGGAACGTAAAATATACTTTTGAGAGCATAGTCAAACATCATCTACGTTGAATGCTTCATGAACCGGGTCCAATCCTCTGTAGAGTTTTGCGTGGGCGTACAGAAAGTTTATGACTGTACACGTGTCACATCTTAAGCATCGAGTCATTTATTCCCACATTTACGTTGACGATGTATGTTTTCTCAAGTTCGTTAACGCTTCTGGTGTAAGGAAAGGACGCACACCGGTGATTTTGCTCAAATCTTTTTTCGACATTTTCTCCTTGTTGATATTTTGATTATTTCCCGAAAATATTTGAGCTCATGATATTCGTGAGATCAAAAACTAACACTATTTGGGACTTTCCCCTTGCTTTCACAAACATATTTCTTGAAACCGAATCTCTCTAGAAACCTTGAGATGTTTGATTTTGATGGGAAATTTCTCAACGCGTCTTAACTATCGAACACAATCCGATATTTATGTTTTCATTTTCTGAGAAAATACAACCTAGCCAGGTATTCTAAAAGCATATGTGTGCACAAGTATGAATGAATGATACACCAAAGTGATTTGAAAAAGCTTGAGCTTTTGGTCTGCTGCTTTCAAAATAGTACAGATAGTACAGAATCTACGCATATATGTATTGCCTCAAATTTCGATGCGTTATTTCTTTCTATTTGCATTAACTCCCCGCTTTGGCATAAATGTTCATGTAATTCAGTCAGTCTGGAAACATACTATATACAAAGAACTTTCGTTTTACTGATCCCTTTTCGTGTTATACACTTGAAGCTTGTGGCATTTGGTTGTAGCAAAAGTGGAAGTTTATTCTAGCTAGAGTGAATCCTTATAAACCAAAAGAAAATATAGGTTACTATTTTCCAGGAAAATGTTGGTCTATGACATGGACTCTATGCCAAATCTTCATCCAGTTTTGTTTACGTGAAATGGATGTGACGATCAGTGTCAAAGATAAAACTGCGGTGACATGAGTCGCACTGGAATATTTATGGTGATAGAATGTTTGCAATTTGCACTTACCTTGAAGTCTGACGCTGTAACTTTGGCACCGCTCAGTGTCTTCCGTTGTTGTATCTTTTTGTACACTCCCGTCCCGCCCTTAAACTTAGCGTGGGTCGTGGTCAATTGGGAAAAAGAAGCGCTTGTCGCTTCCGAACCCAACAAGCGAGCGTCGCTTTTTTTCAGACTCAGAAACGCCAGCGGATGATGATTGTCTTTGATGATGGTCCCCGCTCCCGGGTGGTGCATGTCGGGAACACCAACAAAAATTTGTCCACCAACCATCCCGCCGTTCTTTTCCATCTTTTCTCGTTTCTTTGACAGCTTTCTTTGGATCTCTTCCGCTGATTTCGTCGCCTTCTTCTCCAACTTGACAAATTCCTTGACTCGCTTTTCCGCATCCTTTGCTGCCTTCTCTTTAAATTGTTTAACCTGTAAAGGCAAATTTTCACGCATTTTAGTTATTGTTCCTCGTGAGTAATATGCTACGTTTATTTCACTCAGCCGTAAAACGTTCGTTCAATTAGTAACCTCGCACATCTTAATTTAACACGAAGGCTGATGGCAAACAAACTGTCACCCACCGCTTTGTCAGTGAGCCAACTATTGAATAAGTCAAGTCAAAAATTGAGCTTTGGCGGAACTTGAATGGACTATTCTGTGCCGTTCAGTCTTTTAGTCAAAAGGCGCGTACCATGTACATAACAATATTGTCAACTTCCAAATTTCGGGTCTGAAAGCAAATTCATTCAGTGTTCAGCAACTTTTCGCAGGTACATACAGCTGAATACATCATTCATTCGCATCATTAGCCGCCTTCAACTTTCTTTCCAGTTTTACATGCATTTCCAGAAACTTTTGTTTCTTTAGTTTTTCAAAATGATTGTAAAAATACAGTTTCGTATGAACTGGGATTTTCCCTCCTGTTATCAATATGCTTATGCATTGTTCACCAGAAACCCATGTACCTCAAAAAAATGTCTGCTTCGACTCTGGTTTCATTTACGTTCATGCTGATTTCAACCTCACAGCATACATTCGACCGCCATCAAAAAAGCAGAGTCCCATGTTTTCCGAAACAACCTTGTTTTCAGATCCCCTGTGCAATTTTCCCTTTCCATCAAAACTTGCAAATGCTTTTCCCGCATCCCACGGAGAATTGCTTTTGTAGTTCAAGTTTACCAAACATTTTTACGTCGGCCTATAAAAATCTCGTAAATTTTCCACCAGGCAGGCAAATCTTTCTCCATGCTTCCATCCGGCCGTCCGTGCACGAGTTATTTGATTGAAGAGCAATCTTTTGAGAAAACTCTCAGCCACCAAACCCTGATTTTTAACCCCCAGTCCATTTGGATATCCCAAAGCATATACCCCAAGGTAACAAAAGTTCCGAAACAAGATCAAAATCCAATGACACAGTTGCGTCACTTGAGCTCTAAGAAGTTTCTGGTTGCATAAATATTTTTTCGTATTTCACCACCTCAGACTTCAGACTTTCGTTGTACTTCGGAATCCAAATGAATAATCATAGGGAGGATAAAAGTCAAAAATTAATCACGCTTCTTTTTTAGCCTAGCGTTCAACTTCCTCCGCTGACAAATTCCCAAACTGTCAATGTTTTACTACGTTTCTTCGTGCTCATTATTCGAGACAAAAGTAATTTTTCGAAACGGAAACGAGCTCATTACTACCTACTCTGGCTCCTCATCAGTGCCGAATATATTATTCGTATTCTTGTAGTACTTCGCATTAGAGAGACATTTCTACCAAGAGAGCTCCACTTTCCTTCCTCGGTTCCTGTCTTCCATTTTACGTTGTCTTATCTAAGTCACTCTTTGCTTAAAAAAGGCTTTAGAGAGCCCAAGTTATATAAAATGTGCAAATATCATACAGTCACATAACGACACTTCCCACACAGTACAAAGTAATTTGCCGCGAGCTTGCTAAATACCAAACTTGTATTTTAAACACAAAACTGTGAATATTTTATGAAGCGAAGAGAAAAAGCTCTTTTGATAGTCTCAATCTACATGACAGGGGCAAAAGAAAGGAGAAAACATACTTGCGCCCGCTAAAAACTTTGTTGTTTCTCTGACGTTATCATATTTCCAGCCAACCTCTAGACTTTTTTTCAGAAGAACAAATTATAAAATGTCTCTCCCTCATTACCAAAGTAGTTAAGACACAAAATCCTCCTTGACATCCTCATACATTATTTCGCGCTTAAGACTATTACGACTAACAGCAAAGAACAGAGCGACCCGTTTCCGGTCCCAGAGGTCTTCTGTAAATGCATAAGCCTACTCACAGTCAGAAAAGGGTGGAACAGAATATTTTTGAATCTTTATCCGACGAAGAAAATCTCCTTGCTTAATGTGTACAGCCTGGATATAAATTTAATATTTGCCATTTTGAGCTTTTCTCATCATCAATATGTCTGGATTCGTGCTTCTTGGAATTTTAACGTAACAAGTTTGATCGTGTACCAGATGTTCTGTCAAGCTTCAATCAGTCTTGGTGAGATAGTATGAACTTCGGATTGTTCTTCAGTATATTCCTTAGAGTACTTCCCACGCTTAAAAACTCTGCTTCTTTTCAAATTCGTCGAAAATTGAACATCTTTGATCTTTGTCTGTTTGAACTGAAAGCAGGTCCACGTGTCACAAAATGAAGTTTGCCATATTCATTCATTCTTGATTGTATGTAAGTATTTACTGGACTTCCTCAAAGCCGTAACATAGTATAGTATAACCTATACACATATTCTCACCCCAGCTCTTGCTTTTACTTTGTGCAGAGACGGAGACTGTTGAGGATGCATTCATTTGAAAGCAAAGCCGGGTAAAAAGTTATCACTTGTGCCAGAAGACATATTTTTGCGAGGACTTTATATGAGACCTTTTTACGAGACTTGGCCATTATCAGCCCGTTAGCAAGACACTACTAGAATCTTTGCAACAAGTTTTCTTTTAGCTTAATAAATTTCTGTGTACTAACCGCCATTCCATTTTGAGCTCCATTAAATTTGATTAGTCTACTGTAACTTGCATGTTAGTTTGTGTAGACGTTTAGACCGAGGACCATCTTTACCCTGTCTTCATGGCAGATCTGATCCAGGCTCCGTTAACTGGAACAAAGGCCTTATTCCGCCCGTCCACCCGTCTGTTGTAGCCATTCGTTAAACATACATTCTAATAATCGCTTTTTCACTAGCTTTGTTCATTTCGGCTAGCGTCGTCCGCAATTCTTTACAGTGTTTTGGTTACATATGTCGTAAGTGATTTTAATTCTCTTTTCTTCTGTACCCTTACAAAGATATGTACGGCAGCGGGCTAATAAATATTTCCCACTAATTTCCCTTTTCATCCCACACTTTGCATGTGTTTCGCAATAGCCGCGGCAAGCCGTAAACGTACGCTTTCCTCTGTAGAAGATCATGTCTTGCAAATGGGTTTGCAGATTACATTTGTTCCATGCATATACACAAAGTTCATATGTCTCCATATATATATTTCCTTCCGCTTATCATCCAGAGTTTCCAAAGCTTTCAGCAAGCGTCACAAATTTAATGAAGCACAAAAAATGCCACTAACCTTTTTCCTGTCCTTGTCTTCCTCTTTCGCCATGGCGCCGTCAAGAAATCGCAGAATCTCGTCTTTGTTGTTGATGGCTGCAAGATCTTTTGGCGTGTGAAAATCAATGTCCAGTGCCCACATGTTCACTCCAAAGTTTATTAGAAATGTCACACAATGCAGATGTCCTCGAGCCGCCGCAAAATGGAGGGCTGTGTTCCCATAATTGTCGCATTTGTCCGGATCTCCTCTGAAGCACAAACCATTACACATAAATTACATCCATAAGGACCGACCGGCAGTCTACTGGTAAATAGCACTTTTGCAATTAAACATCAGCTCCTTCCTATCATCTATATGTACAGCAGCTTTTGATGCTTTGCCATGAAAATTTCATTAAGGACAAGTCCCAAAATTTGGATTTTATTTATGACATGTACTTACCCTCTACTGACTATGAGCCTCAAAGCGTCCAAGTTTCCTTCGAACGAAGCCCATAATGTCGGCGTCATCCCGTCTTCGTCCCTTTGGTTCAAGTCTTTTCTGGTCGCATCCTTCAGCGCCTCCAAGTAGCCATCGCGCGCAGCTCTGATGGGATACGAAAGACAAAGTCCATTTTTGAATAATCTCATCACGAAATCGTTATCATTTAAAATTGCATCGGTTTTAATCACTGCCCCTACGACTTTTCTCACGTTCTGGTCAACATGCTGTGGACTGCCACTCCAACTCCAGGTCTACGTTTCCTCATGTTTAGCTTATTAGCCTAATGCACTTGATTTTATGAGTTCTCCATTCCGTGGGAACCTCTACAAGGTTTACAAGTAGCAGCACATTTTCAGAATGTCGGCTACTTCCGCCTGAATATATATCTCGGTTGCGAAGCCAAGCTAACATAACATTTGTTTTCTATAAAATTTCTGATAATGGCACAGATACATACACGCACTCTTTTGTTATTCCATGCCGAAATGATGTAAATATAGAGCAAAAGGCCCGATTTCAACATTCAGGTCAACCTACCTATGAAATCTATCCATGGTCATCTTGTTTAAAGCGTTGTTCGTTGTAAATCACGTTGAGTACAATTCGACATACTCATTCAGGCTTACAATCCGGCACATCTCGCATCCGCTGTCCCACAGCGACACCTGCAACAAAAGAATCGGCACAAATCAAACACCTGTTGACATTTCGAACGATATGTGTTGTGTGTTACAGTTTTTTCGCAAATCGGACATTTTCCTCGAGCATAACCGTATAGTAACTAGCTGCTATAAAACCATATAAATCTTTTCAGTTTTCAGCAAGCGTAAATATCTGTGATAGTCCTTGTAATCAAAATCTGCAATTAGAAGGAGACTCCGTCAGCGGCCTTTATTTGTCACTGCACGAAACCCAAATGACCAGGTTTGTTGCTTAATTTCCGAATTACACAATCTATCACCACAATCTTTTGTCGGCCATCTTCTCATCCGCCAGCGTAGCCGCTAACTACATCAGGGGCGCCAACAGACGACACGACACAAACCGCTTTGAAATCAAACGTGACTCGTTCATTTGTCCACCGCAAAATTTTGACATTATTATTACCTCATTACAAGCTATTTTTGTTGACTGATCGGTACCTCCTGCTGGTACTTTTGTATCCTCTTTGATTTATGAACTTTCTCTTGCTCCTGTAGACAAATGTCTGTAACTCGTCTAATAAGTAACAACTCTATTGATGCTTCATTTTTTCCATGTTATGTATACAGGCTTATCCTTAAGTATGCAGTTGATCTTCTTCCTTTTTGCAAATTATGCCTCAATGTACGATAAATATGACA
Source organism: Sphaeridia pumilis (assembly GCA_034698345.1). NCBI lineage: Eukaryota > Metazoa > Arthropoda > Collembola > Symphypleona > Sminthurididae > Sphaeridia > Sphaeridia pumilis. The sequence continues at coordinate 1,634 of JAQGBJ010000370.1, read as the reverse complement.
CTGTATGTGAACAAACTTGAGAACAAATTAAAAATTCGTGCATAAGTAATCACACTCCGCAAACAAACGTGACAATTTCGCAAAGCCTTAGGTTCTTCAAATGGTCGTTTCTCTATGACACTCTGATCCCTTGAGCTCATTTGTTCTTTTAGCAAACAAAACACAAGAACGTCTTTTCATTTAATGCAATGGAGTTAAGTTTTTGTTGGTGCGTATGAAATGGTAGAAGACTGAAGACTGGATCAAGCCAACTTGATGGTGTAATCCGCTTTTCATGGGATATGTACAGCTTTCACTTGTAAGTTTGTTTCAAAGCACTGCTTTCCGTTACTGCTCCCATGGCTTTTAACTTTTTACTCTGAAAGATATTTTCGCAAACTCCGGTACGTATTTACGTCATTATATAGATCTAAAAATTGATAAAGACTCTGCAAACAAGCTTCTCTCGACAGCAATTATCGAGCATATTTGTTTGTTACTTTTTGCAGCGTATGCAAGCAATGTTGCTTACTTAACTTTTTTAATAGTTCAAAAAGTTCCGCTTGTAGAGGGAACTCGCTGAACGACCAAATCAGGTTTTGATGATCAATTTATATCAAACAAACGTCTACTTTACCTTCTAATTTTCCTGGTAGAATCCCAAAATGAAGATGCTTGCACTGCAATGTCTCACAATGTGATCCGAATCACAAAATGAAGAACAGCATGATCATATATACGGCAAGTTTGGCCGTGGGCGTGGACAGTTCAAGCAATTTAGAAAGAAAAAACATTCGCAGGTTTGTCAACAGGGCTTTTACTTGCGAATTGCCCGGAGACGTGGGTAACTTGTATCTGATGACACATGTACGAGAGAAATGTACTTGTCAAACACTATTTGCACAACGTGGGTGTCGCGTTCACGTTAACTGGAAATTGTTGGCCACCAAACAGCCAACGGCAAGTTGACTCAAAGACCACTACTCATGATACGTGAGAAAATACACGGGTTCATATAAACTGTTCCAACCTGCTTCTTCTAGCCGGAAACTCACTATTTTTCCGAGTTAAAGAATTATTGAATTCCAGTTCTCGAATTTTTCTGTGGATCACAATAAACTTGTCCTAGACCACGTTATGCTGCAAAAAACTTGACACATTCCTAGTACACTCACAATTGCAAATGCACTGTATATATTTCTGCCGAATTCAGTCTCACTGTTGAACTTTTGCCACCTACCACTTGTTAATGTTAACACAATTAAAGGCGTGTAATTAAACTAACTCAAGTTCGGGTGGAGCACTCAGTCTTCCTGCGGTGTCAAATTCGCTTCGCGCTCTCGCCAAAGACACTTGACTGCTGGGCGATGAAACGTCGAATAAAAAAGAGTTGAATTCGCAACAACAGTCGCAGTAACATCAACAACAAAGATGACGCTCATCTAGTGACGCTTGAAGAGTGCGTTTGTTGATTTACAATTAGACGGAATCACACTGCTTTAATTTTAATTTCCACCCCTGATTTTTGTTATCCTTGTCGACGTCGTTGTCACTGCGGGGTTGAACAATAACGGGAGGCAGACAGGGTGAATATGACAAGGGAAGTAAATAGCGAGGGTGGTTTGAACCGTATGTGTTTCGTGTGTGTATATAGG
>JAQGBJ010000369.1:0-44350 GCA_034698345.1 Sphaeridia pumilis | reverse complement strand
CTTTCAGCCTTCTGTTGATACATAGATGCCTAGTTGCTTAATTAGTTACATTACGTACTTATTCTGCTTTTACATTCGGTGAAGTTGATAGAAATTATACGGTAGCTGTCCTTATGATCAAACCACTGGCACCAGTTAACAGCTCAAACATTGCGATCATACATTTCATAACAATTCCTCTACACAACAACAATACAAAGAACCTAAAACGAAAATGAACACAGGCTTTTGCTAGGCTTTACAAAATGTCTTGAAAATACGCTTGATGTTATATTAAACTTGTAGACTAACAATTAACGTCGTGCTTCTAACTCTGAAGTACTTCTACAAAGAATTGAACCTTATTTTGAGCACTGGCTGCCTTTTGGCTACTACATTCCTTAGTTCAACTTAAAATACAACCTGTCTAACGTCTCAACTGGATACTTGCTTATGGCTAGTTTTATCACATTTTGCTTACACTGAAAGTACTCTATTACTTTTAGAAATGTGCGTGAAACATGTATGCACTCGCAGGATCATTAAATAGCTTTTCTACAGCTAGCAGTGACCGGGACTACTTGACGAAATCCCTAAAAAAGACCTAACAGCTGAATTTAAAGCGTATATTACTTGTCACTCATTTTGTTCTAAAGTAGAGAGAGATTAAGCAGCATTGTTTGTTGTATTGTAACTCTATTTCGAAGCTGCTTCGTTTAAGAGTGACTAATTTGCACCAGTGCCTGGAAAGCGAGTTCCAAGAAGTAGAATTGTCCAAGTATTTCCAGTAACGTCCAGGCGTACTTTGTCCACACACCTCACACATTCACGTCGTCCGCCGTCTTTTCCGTCGACACTGTCAACGGGGCTGATGAGTGTGAGGTGCTCTCGTCTTGTCATTCACTGTCTACTTCCGGGTTAGAAGCAGTGATCTGATGCATTTCTTGACCTTCGGGTTCTCGGATTGCTGAAAGGAGTTATAAAATCAGTTCTTCCCAATCCTGGTTTATACTCTGGCAGAACAAAATCTACGATTCTACTTACAGTACTTACCTAGCGATACGCCATGATAAACCTTTTCCCTTCCAAGGACGCATGTGGCAATAAAGAACATGAAACAGAAGACAAAAGCGCCACAGCCAAATATGCGAAACACTATACTTCCTCCATAGCGATAGAACATGAGACCTCCAATGAGACTGCCAGCTGCAACACCTGTAAAGATACACTGTATGAGACAGACCAATAGCAACTCAATTTATGGAAGAATTTCAAATGCTGATGCTGCGTACCGAGTCCTTCGAACGCTCCGCCGAAAATTCCCTGCACAGTGGCGGACATTCCGGGAGGACTGATGCTGTCTGCATACGACGTCATAGTAGCGTAGAAGATCCCGAATGTGAATCCTTGCAAAAGTTCCACCGGTAATATCGTCCAAGGGTTATCCAGCACCGAGTAGAGCCAGAATCGAACACCAAACACGCCGAGAACTATCGTTATGCAATTTGAATGGCCGAGTTTCCGAATGAACCAGCCTGAGAAATGAAAGAAAGGCACTTCTCCAAGAAACGACTGAACTGCGCTGATCAGACCAAGCAGAGTCTTGATGTTAGGGGACCCACATGATTCTTGACTCAAAGCGAGATCTTCAACATGCCTGAACAAATGAAATAATTCTCAGTTAATACGCTGAATAAAACTCACTCAATTTCAAAATGACAATCTTACCATAGCAGGAAATACCACTGAAGACCCGTGCACATGCCAATTATTATGCAGGCTGATATAAAGATGATTACTCGTAGATCCGATAACAGAGAGCTCATGTCTTTCCTCCAAGCTTTGGGTTTTTCCACTTCCTTAATCTGTAATCCAGAAAAATATTACATTTTTTTTGTTCCACAAATGATAAAGACTTAGTATCAAGGTAAAAACAGCTGCTTACGTCTAGTTTATATGAGATTGCTAGATCCAAGGCCAACATTACGCCCATGAGGTAAAATGCGGGTGTGTAGTCCTTCAGTAGCTTTCCTTCACTTGAATTATCTATTAGATATCCCGCTACAAGAGCCATGAGACCCCAACTCATAGCTCCGAATTGTCTTTGAACCCCATAATGATGAGGTTTATCCTCTGAAAACACAAAATTCCAAGTAACTCCATATTCCATTCCAAAATATTCAACTTAAATACTGCTAGACTCAATTTACCCAGTAGCTGAAAGCATATTGCATCACCGACGGAACAAACCACTGACATCGCGACAAAGGCTATAATAACGAGAGTTCCGTACAAGTAAAAGTTGTATGACTCAAAAACATCTCTCTCGAGTATTCTTTCCAGTTTCAAGTTGAGGTGTTCATTTTCCGGGCAGTTGATGAAACAGTTGGATAGTCTTGCCTTTTGCTGGCATCCCAGATTCACGGTATCCCCCGACGGGTAACGGATGGAATCCACAACAATTCTCAGGCAGCTTTGCTGAGGGTCATCTTCATTATGTATCGCCTCCAACTCCCACAGCTGAAAAAAACATGACACGTGTGTCAGATTCACATAACAATCTCTTCTAAAGACCATGTTTTACTACATTTCCATACCTTCAGCTTAGCAACGAACGACAGCGATTCTTCGTCAGCCACATCCACTTCATCTAATTCGTACGGAGTTGCATCATTCTCATCTGGAAACGTACCGTTGTCTTCATAATAGGGCCTTCTCTGACAGATTGATGGAGCGTTATTCGGTTGCGCTATCGAACGACAAAACTTATTGCCTTCACGGAAACTGAAAATTTCACACTGCACTTCACACTCTTCCAGCCGATCCGGGTGTGTAGTTCCATTGATGATAGGATTCCGAAGCCTATCCAGAACCGTCTCATTGCATCCAGCAGTCAACGCACCACACTGCTCTATATAACTTACAAAACTACACACAAAGTTCACAGGCCGCTCTGGCTTTGCCTGAGGCAAGAATCCAATACACAATAAAGAAACGAGATTCAGTAGAATGAAGAACAAAAAGAACGTCTTTTTCTTCTTAAATCTGTCAGCAAAAGCACCAAACAGGGGTTTCGCAATCAAGCCACAAATTGGAGCTGCACTAAAGATCAAGGCCACTCCTGCAGAAGAAATTCCTAGCTGTTTTGCGAATACGTTGATGAAAGGCCATACTGCTGCCACACCTGTAACAAAATCCCAATTTGTATCAATTCTAGCACATCTTCGAAAACTTAATTCCATTGAAGTAGGAAATTTTACCTCCAAAATACAGGAAAAAATGAGCTTTGATTGGAACCAACCGCAAGCTAATTTTGCATCTCCCCGCCATTTTCATCGAAAACCTCCAATAGCACTGATTACAATTCCGGATACGCAACAATCTACAATCAAAGCGACGATAGGAAACCTTTGGCGACTAGTTCCATGATTCAATACCATTTCTTCATTCAGGTAAAAGTTAAATCTATAAAATCAAACAAATCGCGTTGAATTCATGATTTCTCTTAACATTTCGAAATTCAAGGATATTTTGTCTCTTACCTTCTTCACACTTGCTGAATACTGATCTTTCGAGTGGGATAAACTCACAACTTATCTTATTTCACCCCTGAATTGCAATTAAGTACTGAGAAACTACAATTACAGAATCTGAACGCCTCCCATTAGATCATTTACCTTTTAGAGGGATGAGACGAGCTGATAGCAGGAAGGAATGCTATACATTTGATATCCAATGACTAGAAACAAGATAACGAGAACCTTACGTTAAAGAACTACTTCATTTATATTTACACACTTCTAAACTGTTGATGTTTGATGAACTTTTAATTATCGCCTACGAATCTTTCGGAAGGCTTATTCATCATCCTGTCTGCCTCATAAATCGCCTCCGTCTTGAAGGATTTGTCGCGACAACCGCTGGACATTTTGGAATCTCCCGCTTTGCTCAATGGCTTACACGCTCTATGACTTTGCATGTAAACAAACCGGCTTCTCAAGGAGAAAAGTCCGTTCAGTCAAGTTCATATCAAACACTTGTAATTCCGTTCTCACCACGACAATTTTGCTTTATTCTAGTTCACTTGAAGGTAAAATTCTAGTTAAATTCTATATTTGTAAGAAACTTGGTGTGTTTGCAAAATTTCGTAAACATTTGAAAATTTTGCAGATTTCAACATGTCTTGGCACCCGGCAGATCCAAAAGAATACCAGCATTTGTCCCACCTCCAACGAATGATCCAAGGCTTCCCATACTACGCCGGTGACCCTGAAATCAACGCCGCTCGTCTTAAATGCCGCCAACTTGTTCGAAAATACAACGAATCCCTCGACGCCGACCATTTGTCTGAAACTAGAAAGTCAATCCTGCGAGAACTTCTTAGCCCTGAATCCAGTGATGACGTCTACATTGAACCCAACTTCCGTTGTGAATACGGCTTCAACATCACCTTTGGAGAACGATCCTTCATGAATTTTGATTGTGTCATCATGGACAACGCCCCAGTGAAAATCGGCAAAAACTTTATGGCTGGTCCAAACGTACAAATTGTCACTGCCAACCACCCTTTGAACCACTACGAACGAAGAACTGAAACTAACGAAAACTCCAAACCTGTCACGATTGGAACCGACTGCTGGATTGGTGCTGGCGCTATTATTCTGCCCGGAGTCACAGTGGGCGACGGTGTCACTATCGGTGCTGGAGCTGTGGTGACCAAGGATGTTCCGGATTGCTGCGTCGTTGCTGGAAACCCTGCTAAAGTGATTCGTGTCATCCAAGATTCTAAGGACAGACTGGAGCAAGAACGAGCTGGATCAATGGCTTGAAGTGAGCCGTCTGCGTTAATTTCATTAATTTATTCTTTAAAAATCTTAAACTTAACTAACATTCCCGTGATTTCTTACAGACCTTCCTCCACCGTCACCGTCCCAGACTTGAACAACGTAATCAACTTGATCGACGGCCTCTGACTTGGATACTTGAGATCATCTGCCAGCTTCTTTACATGGCTTACAGTTAGAGCGCGAAAAATTATCTCTATCAGACATACCACAAATAGGAAAACGTCTACAGTGCTATTCTTTACCCAAAATGTGATAAAAAGTACAAGTTTTACTAGTAGCAGTAGAAATAGGGCTGATGATAGCCATAACCATATGGTTGCTTTAGACTGGACTTCGGAAGTGTCTGGATAGTCCTGCGTGATTCGATTTTCATTGTAGTTTTCATGAGAATGTGTAAAATAGGGTTTATTTTCTAGGCTACTTACCGGTTTTAAACTTAAAAATAGTTTAATAGCAACCGTCCCTTGTACCAAATTGACAATGTAGATGAGGATCCACGTGACAATATACAATCCAAGACCTGGAAATATCAGCATTTTTATGTATCGTAGAATTCAATCGGTTAGCAGATAGTTAGTACATACTTACTTTGGTCAACATCAACGAAGCCCCTGACCAAATCCACTCGTCTCCTGTTTTCAAAGATGAAGCTGAAGGTGTACACCAGCACCAGGACAACCGCAATCACCTATCAATACCCAATAGCCCACTTCAATCAACCTTCTTCCAAGAACCCCAAGTCCCACTTCTGAACGACTTCCAACTTACAGTATCCAGAAACGCCACCACTCGGCACGCGTGTTTCTTCGCCCAAATCCCCTGGGACATTTTCGACCACGCTCTGTTGACACCTTAACGCTTGAACTCATAACTTTCAACTGTTTTCCTTTCGCAACTTGAAAAATCTGGCCCGGTCAAACCTGTCTCTTTTAACGATCTGCTAATGACATCAGAAGCCCTCGTTTCAACTCACTAGCATATTTCAAAGTGTTTCCCGCCAGACGCTTCTTCATTAGCCATTCCATTTCAGCCTCGCATCTTGAAAACAAGTGTTGATGGACGCTTATTCAATTTTGCCTCTAATGCATTCGTCCGTTTCTGTATTCGCTTCTAGTTTCTAGATTCACAAGTTCTCTCTTTGCCTTCGCCAGAAATTCGCAAACGTCTCTCAGTAAGAGCGACTCTCTTCTATTTTTACTCCTAGCGAATTCGTGAACTTGTTTTCGTGTTCTAATTATGCGAGCTACAGCCGCTGTCACACATTTCTCGAATGCATTTCACCCTTTTTTCAAACCGAAAAGCATATCAAATTTCCTCTCCGAACGTTTGACTGGCATAAGTTTATGTTTCGCATTTCAAAAGTTTGCTTACAAGCTTCCCTCTCACTCAAGTCAATCAGATCATTACCGTGTTATCATAACCTTTCAAATTCAACCTTGACCAACGACACAACTTCGTAACTTTTTCACCAACCGATGTTTGTAGAATCACAACCTTTTATTGATCTACAGGGAAAAAACCAGTAGTATACATATACATTTTTGGATCAAACAAGAAGCTCTCTCAAGGGAAAAAAGTCTTTTAGCTAAACAGCCGTTTCATCAAAAGAGCTACACATCCACTTTGCTTGGAACAGGGTTTAGCGCCGTAACGACAGGCTTCAAAGTCGTCTTCAAGTCATCGATGAATTCGCGAACAATGTACAGCCCAATAACTCTGATAAAAAGTTCCGCGATTATGAGCATCCATCCAAACGTTTGTCCAGGATTATTGTCCATCATGAGAAAGAAGATGAAGAATTTGGCAAAGATTTTTCCCAAAAGGAAGCTGGAGAGCAGGAGCCACCGTTGGCTCCACAGAAGTGCGGGTTGGACTTGAGGTTCCGGCTGTAAGTCAAGCAGAAATTGGCTTCAAAATTCTCTCAAAAGCTCGCCTTCAAAAGCTGTTTTAAATTCATCTTACCGTATTAACTTGCCGGAACTGCATGAAAGCCACGTAAATCTGAAGAATGTTGACGGTAAATACAAAAAACCAGAACACGATCGATACTAATATAGCTGCAAAGCAAACGCAAAGACAAACGCCATTAGCACAGGGCCTTAATATTTTCCAGGCGACTTTTCCAGATGGCGCCACTTACATACAAAACCAGCTACGATTGGAAACTCTAACGTTGGATCCAGGACGAAGAGCCTCGACAGGTTGAAGCCTAGCAGTAGTACACTTACGACCTGCAACATGAAAATAGACGTTAACAAAGCGCCCGGGGTTTGAAGCGCGGCGCGCAGCGCCGCGCCGCGCTATTACTTCAAAGATCACAACTCACCAAATCCATAACACTGATGACCCTCACGAACCCCTTGTCCCGCCAATGATCTTCGACCTCCTCCATGGCGCTGCCTTACTGTATCACAAGTCACACAACCGAGGACAACTTTGGGCGCGAAACCGCCACAGGTCAGCTCACCACAGGTCAATCAAAAGGAATTTTTAGGTCAGCAGATCACTTGACTGCAATGGCGCTGCTGTGGTCATGAAGAGACCACGTTCTGGCAGCCTCTCGTGAACGGACCGACTAAAAACTATAATAGCAGCGACGGCGGCAGCTGTGTGGCGGTGGCAGCAAAAGTGGCAATCTTTCACAAGAACCGAAATCTCATTACTACGACGACTACCTTCTCGTTTCCTCTCCTTTGCCAAGCCAACGTAGCGTAGTAATGAATGAGCGTTTACAAGGTTTTTTATTTCAAACAAATCGCTAGATGCATATGTATCTACCTCCACCGCTAGAGCAATCTTCAAAGCTTAAAGCTTCTAACGAACCTAGTTCTTCATCTACTTCTAGCGGCATCCTTTCTTGTGGCTCTGTTTTGCTCCTGTCTCTCTTACAGAGGTATTCTTCATTACCACCGCCGGGTTTGCGTCACAGCAGTTGAATCTTATATACTTGCACAAGAAGACCTACTTATTCTCACGGTCAAAAATATTCAAGCAGATCTAAAATTATTTCTATGTACTTGTTCAGTTGACATTTAAGAAGGCAGCCCTCGGGAAAAGCCATTTCCTGTCGGCTTTTTGGCCGCTGTCATGTAAACGCGGTAATAAAATCCCGAAAACAAACGATCGACTCATTACATCCACTTAAGACTTTATTGGCATCTTCAAATTATATACAGTTCGGACTGAGATCATAAGCGAGTTTGTAAATTACAAGGTCCATTAAAACCGTAACTGAAAGTTGAATTACAGAAACACTATTGACACGCCTATAGCTACAACGCCTAACAGTTAAAGACATCCGGAAGACATTAGTGTAGGTTGAAACAGTTTAAGCAAAAACTTCTGAAGTTCAGACAGCTTCAGATTTCTCCTTGGCTACCTTTGCAGCCTTCTTAGCAGCTTTTTTGATGAGTTTGATTTTTTGTTCTTCCTCGTCCCCGCCGAGAGAATCGTAGAAGACGCCGATGAAAATACGGAAGAAGAGCTTCCCAATGAACTCAACGCCGCAGACTCCAGCTCCGATGTAGCTCTGGAAGTCAGACTCCAGCGCCAGAACTATGAAGACCACAAAGAGAGCTGCAAGGAGGTAGCTCGATTGATTGAGCCATTTCCGACAGGTGGCGCGCATTAGGGGCGCTTCATCGCGGCCCTGGAAAGGAAGTAAATTTTTAATGTTTAATTCAGAATTCAGTAGGCTTGAATTTTTGAAAGTTGACATCAAAATTCAAAGACCTACTTTTGCAAGTACCCGAATTAGAGCAAAAGCGTAGCTGAGCGGAAAAGCATGGAGGATGAAGAGACCGACCCAAAGGGTAATCCGGATCACGAAAACTGGAATTCAAAATCCAATCGGTCATAATATGCTCAGATGACTGCTACTTTTCCACAATTTAAATGTTGAAAGCTTCACTTACTGGTATCCGGCATAGGTTCGATATCAACAATAGAAATCGTCTCATTGGAATCCAACTTGGCCATGATTGGGCATACTCGTAGTACCAGAACTTCAACCAACTTCCAGACGCACACAGCCAGGACGCTGAGGACCAGCAGCTAGAACAAAATCAAAATAGTTGTAAACTTCAGAATCCTTATCTAGACCAAGCCGAGTTATAAATTTTCGAATTTTGAAACTTACAAGGTCCAAAACGGTCACATAGCGCGTCGTCGATCGTTTCTTGAAAAAGTCCATCGTTCAAACTTATCGCCAATGACACCAGAACAATCCTAATTTCAGAACACTTCGGTAGTCTGACAATCAGCTCATTTCAACAGCAATTTGTCATACCACAATCGAAAACCACTTTGTCTTCCCTTGATTCTTCCGCATCCAAAAATCTAAACCTGTTGCTCTAGAACTTCAGGTTGAGCTACGCATTCAAGCGTCCAGCTTTACAAACTGGCAATGATTTCGGAAAACGCTATACCACGAATCCCTCTGCTAGCCAACTTGAAAACGTGGGCTACGTTATATATTATCAAGAAGCCAACCGTTTTTAGAAGACGTCATCAACGTCATGTATGTGGTATACGAAAATTCGCAATTTTTGGCAACTGTTCATATCTGACTGATTCTGTTCGTGCCACCGGTTGCAACCTTGCCTTCATCACCGCGAATGTCGCCTAAAAACGGTAAACAAGCTTGCAATTTCAAACCTCCATCGTTTCACAAAGCAGATCCTTCTACAGGAACTGCAAGCCCGAATTAAATTGAACATCTTCAATGAAAATTTATGACATTGAGCATGCTTTCTCTCGTGTTCCGCCGACACACTACAGTATCAAAAGCAAAGATTCATGACAGCTCCTGCTGCGGACATGTATTAAAAATAGTTCGGCTTTTTGTTCGTTGAAAATCGGTCGCTAGTGCCAATGTCAGTAGGGTAGGAACATTGGGGAGGATTTATCACAAATTCGCCACATTCCCAAACCATCATTGAGCCTCTGAAGATTGATACAGTTTCTTCATATGGAAACCCGAAACAAAGTCCATGTTTGTTCAGGCGGCGGTCAATAAAATCATAAGAAATTCAAGGCATATACAACGTGCTTTTCATCATCATTCATTATCTATCTTGACAGGTATGACAAGTAAACCGAACCAAGGTCAGGTTCACCAACATTTTCTGTTTAGATCTCGAGTCTTCTCATTAGATGCCCTGGACCGTGGATCCGATCTATCTTATCATCAAATTCAACACCAAAGCAAATGTTATACCATTTGAAGATGAACCACTAACTAAGAACCTAGCAAACAAACCTTGATGCTTGCAAATAGCATCAACAAGCATGTAATATTCATGGCTATTTCAACAGCTGGAAGCTCCAGAGTCAGACAGAAGCACAACCATTCACTATTATCAGTTCTTGTAGTTGACGTGTACAAAGGAGGTTGAAGGCACAGTTTGCACAAAAGCTAGAAGAAAAGAAAGCCAAAAAATAACTTCAACAATCAATCTGAAAGTAAGCCAATTAAATTATACAATTAAATTCTAATTGATCATTAGAACAAAGCCGGTGCCGTGTAGCAAGAAAACTCGCTGCTTTGTTTACCTTTTTGAACCACTCGCGCTCTCACTCGGCCATCGAGTTCAAGTCCTCATCTTCTCTCTCCCTGCTCCTGTACCCTTTTAGCTGCTAAGTTTACGCGAAACTCGATGGCTCCTGGAGAAAACCAGTTTGCTGGGAATTGGGATCAGCTGACTGCAAACTCTTTCAAAACCTGTGCATTTTCTCGATTTAACTTCTCGTTGACTGTAATCCCATATAAACCTTAATTAAACTTAACATTAATTAATCCACAGAATGGCCGGAACTCATCCACCCCCAGAACTCCAACACCTGTCCCAAAAGGAGCTCATGCTCCGGGAATACCTGTACAACCCCTGGGACACCGAACTTGTTGCGGACCGCGACATAACCCGAGATCTCGTCTCCCAGTTCAACACTTCCAGTCACCGCGACATGGACAAACGCAAGGAAATTCTCAAAAAGCTCTTCAGCCCCGAAAGCCACGTCCCCTTCATCGAACCCAACTTCCGATGCGACTATGGCTACAACATCACCTGGGGTGAAAACTGCTTCATGAACTTCGACTCTTGTATCCTGGATGTCGCAGCAGTTAAAATTGGCAAAAACTTCATGGCCGGCCCAGCTGTCCACATCTACACGGCGACTCATCCAGTCGACCCCGTTCCACGTCGTGACCGCGAATTTGCCAAGGCTGTTACTATTGGCGATGACGTTTGGGTCGGTGGCCAGTCAACAATTTGCCCTGGAGTCAAGATTGGCAACGGAGTCACCATTGGAGCTGGAAGCGTTGTCACCAAGGACGTGCCTGACTTTGTAGTTGTCGCTGGAAATCCAGCAAGAGTCATTCGCACTTTGGAGAAGCCTGCAGATTATAGTTGTTAATTTCTGTCACTTTCTTCTTTACTGGTTAAACCTGTTCTTGTTTTTGAGAGTAGTAAACACGTGACGAAAGATACTGACCATCCTTTCCACTATTCGTTCAAGCTCGTATGCTTCAAAAGCCTTCAGTTTAGTTCAGTCTTTGGCCAGTCCAGTAGTAGCAAAATTGTTGAAAAATGTTGCCTGATCCCAAAGAATACCAGCATCTGTCCAACTGGGACCGCATGCTTCAAGGCTACCCTTACGACTGCAACACGGCCGAAATCGTCAAAGCCCGGGACGCAAGCCGGGCTCTCGTCAAAGAGTACAACGAAACCAGTCCCTACGAATACGAAAAGCGAGACAAGTTGATCAAATCCCTACTTCATCCCGATTGCAAGGATAAATCGTAAGTATAGTCACTTTTGAACCTAAATCCAAGGGTCTTCAGCACCAGCTAAAACTACTATTTTCATACCCTTTTTTCCAGCATCTACATCGAACCCACTTTCCGCTGCGACTACGGCTTCAACATCACCTTTGGCGAAAAAGCCTACCTCAACTTCGACTGCTGCATCTTGGACGTGATGGCTGTTCGAACCGGCAAAAACTTCTTCGCCGGCCCCTCCGTCCACATCTACACCGCCTGCCATCCAACCGACCCACTGGAACGCCGCTCGATCGACTTTGCAAAACCAGTAACCATCGGCGACGACGTCTGGGTCGGCGGTCACTCAACCATTTGTCCTGGAGTCACCATTGGAAATGGCGTCACCATCGGAGCTGGCAGCGTCGTCACCAAGGACATCCCTGACTTTGTCGTTGTGGCTGGAAATCCTGCAAAGATCATCAAGCACCTCGAGAAGCCTGAGAATTATTCTTAATTCGCAAGCTCTCTCGACAGGATGAAGGCGGTATTGACCTGTCGGCAAATCCCATGTTAAACAAGCACTCGACACGCGTACGGATTCATCAAACCATAATTATAATTTCATGCTCTTCCAAGTTTAGACATGTAATTAAAAATTCGCCTCTGTCTCTTGCAGAAAAGTTGTCTCTCGAACTTCGGCGAATTAATATTTCCAGTGTCTCTGTACATGAGATTTGCCCCCAGCTAAGCATAATTCGTTCTGCTCATCAAACAAAATTGCGCCGCGGTCACAGCTTTCTTATTCTCAAACCTTCACCTTTCTCAACGTTGCTCCCGAATCTTCTTCCGTCTTTGGCCAATAATCGCACCTGTCATCTGCTCTTGGAATCCTTGATTACTTCCGTAATACCCAATCCTCTTCCTAGCTCATCAGAGCCTCCATTCCCATTCATGAGCTCCCATATTTGCTAATCATAATTCCATTTCAACTACCGCCCGACCACATTCCGCCGTGCGTTTACCCTGCATCTCTTTTCGCAAATTCGCAATATATGATCTCATCAAAACACATCTCCTTCTTCCTCTCTCTCATTCAAACCTCTTCAAAGTTCACTTGTTGCCATTGACATTGCCTCGCTTCGCTTTCATGTAATTCCATCTGAAACCTTCAAAACCGGCCATCTCGTCATCAACTCTGTACTGAAGTACTGAATCCAGCCCCGCATCTCATAACAAAACTTGGATCTTCTTTTACCCAACTTTGGACATCTTCCTTACAAACATAACACGATATACCCTCTTCCCACACAAATATTTCTTTCAACCTCAAATCCCATATACTTATGTTCCCTTCTTGTATCCATGTGAACATTCATCACTTTTCTTTTCCGAGCCTTTGTCCTGAGGTTTCTATAAAAGAGAATAGCAGCACTGACCGAGTCGTCATATACCAAAACCATCTTTGAAAAACAGGTAGTAGCAAGAAACAACTACCAAAAGGGTAGCCATAACTTCATCCTTCAGTTCAGTTCCACGCTGTACTCCGCCATAAGAAGAGCAAGACAAGTTTATTCTCGGCTCAGGTGTTTCCTCAGGTGTGTGTGAATGAGGGGATCCAAGCCAACATTTTGCAAGTCCTGTTGTTGCTGATCGGAGCGAAACGTTTGTATCGCAAACTGTGAGTTTCACAGAAGCGTCAAAACCCAGAATTTTGACAATTCCTCCAAAACCTCCTGGATGAACAATGAAGACTTGGTTTCGTTTCCTCTGGTGTCGCTTCGACGACATTAGCTGAAGGCATTCAGTATAATGCGACAAAGACGTGCGAGGATTGGACCTGAAACAAAAGTGTTTGATTAGTTTTTACATCTTGAAGTGATTAATGGATTGAAAAAGTGTGACAAGTGTCATCAAATTGACAGGAGAAGCCATAGAGTTTTGGCAAAGTGCGTGTTGATTGCTAATCAGAGTAATCAAAGCGCCCATTAATTACTCTCGAGTCTCGAGCCCACACCTTCCTGGCGATCCCAAAGCGACGACAGGTGTGACCGGCAGCTGCTGCGCGTGTTATTGAACACGATCAACTTTTGGATCAATCACTCATCAACAAGTAGTTACACGGACGACGACGGGTATGCGGAGGGTTCAGGTTGTAAAGCCCGTAGCCGAGAAGGTGAGACAAAATTCTTGATTCTTTAGCACTTTCTGAAAGGTCGACAAAAACACACTTTTAGTTAGTTAGTGTTAATATTCATCAGGAGCATTAAAACCGGGGTCAACATTTAAATCTCACCAAATAATTAAGAATCGAGTTCGCTGGCCATGGATTATGATCCAGTATTATCGCTTCGTCTTCATGCATGCATAAAGAGCAGTCCAAGAAAGAAGTTAAAATGGCTTTTCAAACATCCAACTTCTTCTGGTCTCTCGTTCAAAGACCGGAACACGCTTAAAACCTTGTGTCATTTTGGCTGTTGTCCTGGGCAACCGCTGTCGCTACGCTTCTGCCGGGCTAACTTTCAAAGGGTGTGTGAACCACCTGTATTAACGAAATCATCGATTAGTATTGCTTCAGCATCAGCAATGAGATCCATTCTCGGCAGTCAGTCAGTCAGGTGGAGTTACCCTCGTTCATTACCCCCGCTTATACTTTAACGTTCTTAACTTGCACACAACAACGCTGTTTCCATGTGGACGGGTTCAGCAGCAGCGTTTTCTCCTCAACAATGTCTCGTTAATCTGCCATTGTTGCTCTCGCAGCTCAGTCAGTCGGCATCGTCAGCGTTTCAGCGTAGTATACAGAGAGTGAGATTTTCGCAACCTTCCGCATGTACTTCCAGTCATCGGACTCGCCAAGCTACGTATATTTAGTGGGCCTACAAATCTTCTGCCTTCTTCCTTGTTGTTATGTAGTATCGTCATTTTTTCTCGCGGTTCCGTCCAAGATGAACAAAGATGCCATTTTGTGGGGTCTTGATGAAGAAAGGTCTTTTTCGATGTGAGTGAACTGACAGCAGAGGCTATCGTCTCGTCTCAACAGCTGAAGATTATAAATAGTATTTGAAAGTGAGAGGATCATTACAAGAGACGGAGCGACAAATGTATAATTCAACCTCAACGCGGAAGTAGTAAAACTGACCAATTTCCTTCGCTGGTCAAAAACATGTTCGTTAGGTACTTGGACACTCGAAATAGACTTAATGTTGACCAAGGACATTGACCAATTGAGTACCAAAATATTTTAAAGGTCACTTTAGTCACAAGATTTCCTTTTTACTTCCAAACAATCTCTTTTTCTCGATCAAAGACTGATTCTTCTTTTAGTCATAAAAGAGCACATCAATAGTCTAAATTTAAAGATTGTTTCGAAATGTCATTGGAAAACATTGACAAACAACATGATGAAAATGTCAAAAAATTTAATGTCACCCCAATCTTTTGGTGATTTATTGTTTACAAACAATACAATTTATATAATCGCGCCATAAACGTGGTGGACAAAGTCAAGGCCAAGGGCATCCTCCATCCCTTTGTTAAGCATATAAAACCATAGCAAGGACATCTAGGCGCAAAGGTGTTTATTACGCCAAGCAACAGCCAGGAAAGGCATTTGAACGAGAATGGGTTGACAAGAGTGCAGTGATCCACGGGAGGCACACACAATTTCCTTGATGCTTATCGTCTGCGTTGAGCATTTCAAGTCTCCGTGGAAAAGCATTGCAGAGAGGGAATACGTTTTGGAGATGAGAACGTTAAGAGCTGGGCTGGCGGAGCCTAGGCATGATGCAGTGTTAAAGAAAAGTTTTGAATTCCATGTGTGAAGAGGACGATGATGAGGAGCAGCAGGCAAAATCCGAATACAGATTCATAAACCGTGCATATCATATGAATGAAAATCTTGAAGAAAGAACAGGAAGTGGAAGAAATATTTGAGAAGTTGCAACCTGCTTACGTAATTTCGGCATGGGCTTTAATTAATCCCACAGTTAAAGTTGTTATTGATGGTGTAAACAAGGTGAAAATGAAGGATTTTCAAGTGTAGTTTAATTTGCCAGCAATGAATTCTGTCTGATAAAAGAAGAAAGAGTTAAAAGTGTAAGTTTTGTTGTTGTTTTTCTGGTGACGATTGCCCAGACTTTGGAAATGTGGGGTGCAGTTAATAAAGGAAAAAAGTTGTTAATTTAACGTTGAAACCTGAAAAGATTGAAGAGACTGAAGAAATGATTGATAAGCGTTGATTGTAATGTTATGATTTGTTTTTGATTTCCAGCTGAAAATGGATGTAGATGTGCTGAAGAAGAAGGGGCAGCGGCGGGCTGCCGCCTACATTCAGGAATGCTGTCGATTGTCGAATACGGAATACCTACAGAAACTACTCGACTCGCTCCTTGACCCGACAAAAAGCATTGATGACTGGGAAACTATCGAATGGCTTCGCTGGTTAATGGCTGGAGGCTGTACACCAGACGAGTTTGCTGCTACAGGTCAGTATATTTCAATTTGTAAACATTCGCAACGGTGTTTGCTGTTTTCAGTGGATTAATAATAACTGATGATGTTTTTGAATTCATTCCAGTGCGACGATACGATTGCGGCACAACATGTGGCCTTGTTTGGACAGCCAACTTTGTGGCTTATAGATGTCGTACTTGTGGGATCTCTCCGTGTATGTCGCTCTGCGCTGATTGTTTCCAAGAAGGGAACCATAACGGACATGATTATAACATGTTCAAGAGTCAAGCTGGAGGGGCCTGTGACTGTGGTGATACTAATGTGATGAAAGAATCTGGATTCTGCCACCGCCATGGACCTCATCCTGATCGACATCGTAGCTCTGTTCCAGATGGAACTGCTCCGTCGGATTTACTCTGTGTTGCTACTGCAATGATGCCTAGACTTTTTCTTAGACTGATACAACACTTTCGGCAAAATTGTGGGGACCTGAAACAGTTTTTGGAGGCAGCGGTAAACGCTGATAAATTCATCACCATGCTTAAAGACTTGAGTGCTATGGGGACACCGATGATGAAGGTCATGACTATGGCATTTACGAACTCGCAGGTAATTGATTGAAGATAGATCTGCACAGGTTTCAAGGATACAAGTTTTGTGTTACTGATGGGAAAAATGTTTTGTGTCTTTTTAGAGCTACACCAAGTTGACCAACCACTATGAAGATACGTCGACAGATCCATCGTATTTGGAGTTTATGGACCGAACAAAGCAGCAGTACGTTGAGTGCATGGATAACTGGAAAAACTGTGATGTTCCGGAGGGGTACAGTGGCACAGGTATTTGAGATTGAGAGGCTATAGTGGGAAGCTGATTGTTACTGTTCAATCTTCAACTTGTTCATAATACTGGTCCTAATGTTCGTAGATATACCTTCTTTGCAACCAAGGCTGGTCCACAAAACTTTCTTGGAAGAATTTGTTTTCTGGGTGGCACGTATGGAGTTTCCTCAAAAGATTGTGTGCTTCTTGCTTAACTTACTACCAGATACAGAATACAAGGTAATTTGATATATTAGATTTTGAAAATACACAATTCTTCTACTGACGATCTATGTTTTTAATCTTCACAGGAAGCATTTACGAGAGCTTTCGTGCTTCACTACAGCAGAATTGCCTACTCTCTGCAGTACTCTTCTGATATTGACACGGTGTCAAACCGAGTTGTTCATGTGTCAGTGCAGTTGTTCTCCAACGAAAAGTTGGCCTTGCGCATGACAGAGCAAATGAAGCTCCTACACGTCATGATTATCAGTTTGAAGCAAGTGCTACAAGAGATCAAAAAACCTAATGTGCTTCTGAAGAAGGGACACGAAAATACTTTCGGAGTTGTAGAATGCACCGACCACATTATGAAGCAGCATTGTTACTGGCCCATGGTGTCTGACTTGAATAATATGTTATCTCATCGCCCAGTTGTGCTGAGGTTCCTTGAAGACGATCAGCTTATCAAAATGTGGTTTGAGTTTCTAACACTATTTCAAGGTATTAGTCAATACTGACATCAATTATGATACTATTTAGATCAATCACTGCAATATTGTGTCTCTTATCCTCAGGAATGAACGCAAATGTACGTGAGCTGAATCATCATGTGGAGTTTGAGCCAAATTCTTACTATGCAGCCTTCTCAGCAGAATTGGAAGGCAGTGCAACACCTCTTTGGGCGATTGTACAATACTTACGGGACAGTTCAACTGCCCACTTGACCAAAAATCTTCTGCGACACTGCCGAGCTCAGCTGAATGCTTGGCTGGATGTTGCAAATATGGAAGAGAAGGCTAATGAGCTGACTCCTGTATCGTTTCATTTACCGCTTCATCGCTATTTCTCTGTGATCCTCGGAAACGGCGTGCGGAATCAAGGCATGTCGCTTGCCGAACTATTACCTCCACCTCATGAACTGAAAGCAATAATCTTCCATCCTCTTCGAGTGCAAGTTGGCTTCAATGAAATAATGGCTAATTTATGGGTACGGAATGGACTTCAGATTAGAGGCCAAGCTATGACTTATATTCAGTGCCATTTCTGCAACTCCATGGGAGATCCTGACTTCTTCCTTCTCCAAGTCGCTATGATGAATCTTCCACACTCGGAGTTT
The DNA here is from genome assembly GCA_034698345.1 of Sphaeridia pumilis. Classification (NCBI taxonomy): domain Eukaryota; kingdom Metazoa; phylum Arthropoda; class Collembola; order Symphypleona; family Sminthurididae; genus Sphaeridia; species Sphaeridia pumilis. The sequence goes on along the minus strand of JAQGBJ010000369.1, from coordinate 26,152 downwards.
ATCAACTTAGTGGTGTCTCGGTAAGCACAATATCAATTGTGAAACATCAGTTTCATGCATGCTTTGTTTGTTCAAAAGTTTCTGAATATTCTGTATTTTACTCAGGTTTCACATCATGGAGTCTTTGAGCGTATCCAGCTCAATAACGAATTCCTTTCTTGAACCTGAGCAGGAAATGTCTATGATGGACAATTGCATGACCTTCCTTGCAATGCTGGCATCGATTCGAACTTGCATTGGGATGTCAAATACTGATCTAGTTAACGCAGAAATGAGCACTTTGTTGTGTATGGGCGATAAAACTCACAGTCAACTGATGGACCTCATACCAGAAAAATGCTACAGCATGGCCGTCAAAGTTCCGTCAGACCCGAATGAATTTGAAACAGTGCTATCAAGGGTAAGCTAAATAAATTTGGTGGATGAGTTTGCGGATTGGGTCGAAAGTGTATAACACGATATATATATACCAGGTTGCGGACTATCGTGCTCCCAACTTTGAAGCGGGTGGAAATATGTCTCAAGGGATGTATGTCCCGAAAGTATTCGTCTGGGAACAGCTGTACGATCCGATCTACACATTATTGAGAGCAGTTCAACGCAAGGAGTATCAAAGTTCTTTAGATCGATTCACAGAATTGTAAGCAATCCTAAAACTAAACTTATGTGTACCGGTATAGTCATGTAATCATGTGCTAATGCTCATATTTTTTATCTCCAGTGTGAAACATAGCGGAAAATTCAAAGGAGGCAGTCCATGGCCTCCATATCGGATACCTGACGTTAATACAGATCCTTATACTGACCCAAGGCATCTGCTTTTATCGAGAGTTCTCCAAGGAGTTTTGTTCGCCATATTCTACAAGCGAGTTCACACGACCTTAATTTCTGATACAGTAATATCGCTTGCTGTTTATCTTCTTGAAATGGCGCTAAGCGTTTGTGATCAAATCGGCTCACAAGTAAGAACTTGGTAATTCGGGGTTGCATCAGTTTATGCACAAAGCATGACATGTTTGTCGTATTTGCAGGTGATATGCCCTCATGAAGCAGCGTCAGCTAGGGTAGATATGGAGTTTGCTTCGTGGTACAACACTGATGATCTTCTTGCGAATTTGAGAACTGAAGTCGACTCAGTATATGTAAAGACAAACCCATCAGTTACATCTGACTCTTCAGCAGGTAAATATGTTTCTTTCAATACAAAACTCGTATTCCAATGCTGAATGTAGCCCACAATATAACTCGAGAATTTTTGCAGATGCAAGCGGTGATGAAAATATGGAAGTCGAAGGATTTGAAGTACTAGAAGGAGAAAGTGATTCCATTGAACCATACTATCGAAACAGTATCGTGTCAACGGAAAATCTTGTCGCCTTGATAAACAGAACTGATTACTCCATGGATGACTCTCGTAATGCTTCAAGAGCCATCGCCGTTTTACCGACTCAACCTGATTTACCCTTGAGAACCGTATCAACTCAAGACCAACATTCGGATTACCAAGTTATTCCAATTCATTCAAAGTCAACATTTTCGAATAGGGATCTTGCAGAACGTAGCTCATCAGTAAGTCCAAGCTAAAAAAGGAAACTTGCTTTACGTTATAAATGCTAGATGGGCTCATAATTGTGTTTTTACTTCTTACTTCAGATAACTAACCGTGACGCTGCCGTAGAAGTCATGGTCAACGAGAGCATGCTCTCACTGTTGCTGAAGCTACATTCTAAACTATCGTCTTCGCCCGACAGTTATGTGCCCTTCTGGGAGAAAGCAGAAGCTATAAAGATAATAGAAGATGCAAAGCTTGGTTTGGACACCCGCCTGAAGATAAATCTAGCTGATGTGTCTGATTCCTCTGCCCAGCCGGACACTTCTATCACAAACATGCACCAACAATCGTCACCGTCCGGCCAACTATACCAATTTTCGTATGCAGAACTCTACAATATTCTCCACCCTGATGCAAGTGACCCGTCTCTGCGGATCGGCGATGGGCCCTTCTTTGTTGGTAAACTGCTCGACAAAATTGCTGCAAAAGACGATCAGTGCCGGGAGACTATAATGACTGTAAGGGACAAACTGTGGCCTCGAAAACCCGAAAATGAAGAAGAAACAAGGGCTCGAGAAGAACGAGAGAAGGAAGAACGCAAACGAAGGGCTTTGGAACGAAAAATGCAGATTATGGCTGATTTCGCTGCAAAACAGGCGGCATTCAACAAGAGTATGGCTGGTGACGCCATGGATGCTGCCCAGGACACCAGTACCTCTCAAACGGATGAGAATATGGATGATCAAGAACCTGCAATAAAGCCCATCGAATATGATTGCATTATCTGCAACCAGTCAAGTCCTAGTATCCCTTCAAATCCTATCGGTCTCGTCACGCTACTGCAGAGTACGAGCGTTTTGAGTCACAGAAGAAAGAGCGGGTCATCTCGCGCTCACCGTTTGCCGACTACTGATGAGGAAAAGCATGAGCTCTCCCAAGAAGATACAATGAAATTCTATAACGACAAGAAGATTGAAGAATTCAGTGCCCACTTTAGTGATCTCTCTTGGATGCAAGCCCTGTCCATAGGGTGGGAAGGAGGAATCCAAATCCAGACTTGTGGTCATCATTTGCACAAGGACTGTCTGAAGAATTACTTAGCTGCGTTGAAGTCACAGCAAAAGCACCATAGTATTAATGTGGAGCGGGGTGAATACCAATGTCCATTATGTCGGCAACTGGCGAACTGTTTTCTACCTTTGAGTTCTGAGTTCGGAATACGGAAGTCAGCTGTTGTCAGAGATAGATCTGCAGAGCAAGGTTATATGGCAACACCAGAGGTGACAATACCTGAAATGCCATTCTCCCAGGAAGCCAACTTGGCCAAGGAAATCATGAAGCTCTTGCAAGTATATCCAATTCCTGATCAATCCACTGCAATGACTGATGCCATTACAAAAATGATGCAGCAAATGACAGAAACATCTCCAACAAAATACCGACAGGTAAGCGTAGTGAATGTATCATGTCACGATTTCGATATTTGCGCAATATAATTCTTTTTCCTGCAGCTTGGCCAAGGACAGTCCAAGTCGAACATAGTGCTATTTGTGTATTCAATCGCAAGAACTAATCTCGAATTGGAGTTGGTCATACGTGGAGGAGATTTGGTCACGGTCCCCAGCGAACCACAGCCATCCACGTCTAGCTCATTGTCGACTACGTCAGTATCGAAACGATGCTGTATAGGTAATGGATATTTTTGGAGTCCGTGGCGTATGTTTGGTTCCATAGAAATAATAATTTCCTTTGTGTTCAGCTCCCCTGCTGCATTTGCTTGGCTTCCACTACAAAGTACTTGCCACTGAAAGTGGTTCGGCGAAATTGTGGGAGAGACTTTTGGGAATCCAGTTCGGTCTAGAGACTACTGTCAAAACTATTGACCGTGAGGTACCACTGCTGTTGAGTGACCCGTGTGCCATTCTTTTGCAAATCATCCTTCAGTTGCCAGTACACATGGATCTTGGTAAGAGTGATTTGGTCATCTCAAAAGTTCGTAAATTAAACGTAACTAATCGTCATATTGTGTTTTGCAGCATTCTTTACGGAAATCGTGCAGGCAACGTACAATCTAGTATATATTCAAATTCTATGTGGGCTCTCCGTTCGTTTTTCGGAAAAAGAGCGATCTGAATGGAGACAGGTTATTCCCAACCTGTCAAGAAGCCGGACGACCGAGTGCAACAACTTGCATTCCTTAATCAGCAATATTATTCGATACATGGAAGCTTCTCCTCTTTACACTCCAGATTCTGACTTTGGTGATCGAGACTATGAATCAAAATTGAAAGACCCCAAAGAAGTCGGTTACTCAGAGCGAGAGCTTGATGAACAAATTCAGAAAAAGCTATTACCGTACCTTCGTGTGGCAGCCTTGTTGCGCCATCAAATCTACGAACAAGACTTACCTTTTATCGCTAGCAAGGCTGAAGAATTTGGTGCTTTAGCAAGGTTCCTTGGTCTTGGTGGACGCCGTTCCTCGAACGTGTTCCTGCCAACTGAAGAAGAAACAGAAGACATGGAATATCGGGCCGACTCCTACCTTCGCTGGGTCTCGCCTACACCTCTAAAGACTGTATGGACCTGGTGCGAAGATTTGAGCAATTTCGTAATTCGAGCAAGATTCTCTGCAGCATATTTGATCGAAAACCAACACCTCCTTTGGGATCAGCCTAAACTATTGGAGTTGCCGGAGTCTTACGATGAGATTTTCAGATATTACCACAGAAAGACATGCGCGAAATGTGGCCGCGTTCCGAAGGAGCCTAATGTTTGTTTGGTTTGTGGCACGCTTGTATGTATGAGGGAAGACTGCTGTAAGACTTCTCCAAATACATGCGAAGCTACGCAACATGCGGGCGATTGTGGAGCTGGAACATGTATGTTCTTGAATATAAACTTATCAACCATCGTAGTGATCAGAGGCAAGCGGGCTTGTATCTGGGGTTCTGTGTACCTGGATTCCTTTGGCGAAGAAGATCGAGACTTGAAGTAAGTTTTGTACCTTTCATTCATGGGCATGGTTAAACCATGTTTACACCATCAAGATTTTGTATCTATCCCAGTGTTCTTGGTTGCAGACGTGGTCGACCTCTATTCTTATGCAAGGAGCGATATGAACTTCTGCAAAACCAATGGATCAAGCACCGCTTTGACCACGTGAACAGAAAATGGATCTTCCATCGAGATACGTTGTAGTGATACAGTTGATGGGTTGCAGTTAATAGTAGTATGACGGCATAATTTTCGCAACCTGCATTACTATCGGGTTAATTTAAATGTACACTATTCCTTACATGGCCTTAGATGTATAGCGCTAGCATTCGTCACAATCACTTTATTACCACACAATGCCTTTGAGAAACATTAGATTTTTCTTTAGAGCTTAATATTGATACTTGTTACTTGGTACTCATACCAGTACTTAAGTTTATCTTAAGAAGTTGTGTAAGTCGTTGTAGTCAAGCGCTTATGGTATGTTCTTTGTTTCAGTAATATTGTTTTTGTACAAAAATCGCAACGTATTAATTCGCATTGATAACTAATTGTATTTGTAACATTGTAGCCTTTACATGAACTTTACACTTGTGTGGTGTACAACGAACTGGGGAGTATAGGATATTACCCATTTATGGCTAGTAGTTATTCATAGAGATGCAGCATGAACCATTGGTTTGTGAGCTAGTTGCAGTCCCACTTAACTTGAAAACTAAAGGTGATATTGATCAGAAGCTAGGTTAATCATAACATATGTGAAGAAGATTACGAAATGCTCAAGATCAATACACAGTCCGCCGAAACTGATGTGTTTCCATCTAAAATCTAACGTGTGTCAAAGTTTGATATTTGAGTTGTTCAATAAAAAAGAAATAATACTTCGTCGAACTCTATGGTCCATTATTGTCAAATGTCAAGAATGGCTCAACTTGCTAGCTTATCTTACGTATCATGAAATGAAATCAAAACAAGTTCGGATCACATCAAGTCATCAGTGCATTTAATATGAAATCAAGAGTACAGGCACAAAATGCATACCAACATCATCTAGTACAAAGTAGAAATATTGACGAATAAATGACGGGAACTGAATCAGAAATTGCCCTGAATACGTTAAATAAAGTCCCTTCAGTCAGCTAAATACGTCTAGGAACTGGAAAACTGAAAAATTTATAAGGTATAAATGTGTTGGATTGCTACAGGATGAGCAAAACTTTTACGTTAAATTCACGTAACATAGTCGGCACTGTAACTTACATCTTACGAAGATGTCGATGCTTCATTAGCTGAAGCCATATTTAACCTAATTCTACCCTTACTGAACAAAAATACAACCCCTTCTTTTCTCTCATTTCCCCCAGAAACATTATTGGTAAAATGCCGATCTGAATGTAGGTTCGTGTTCAAGATTCTCCTTAAAAGTTACGACATCCTCCAACTTGTTCTTGGTATACTTCAATTACGTCATCATTCTCCATCTCCAACTGCAAAACAAACCATAATTACCGTTCGGTTCCTGTGTTTCATTTTCCATTTGTGACATATCATCCATAATTCCGTGTTCATACCTGCTTTGGTGTTTCGTCATCATTAATCCGACGTCCATCGAAAAGGAAACGTAAAGAATTCATTGGTACACCCTGTAAAACCATAGACGCATTTAGAACTTGGATCCATTTCAGCCTACCTTCATATAACACTGATCAAGTAAACTAAGAACTTACGACTCGCTCCGAGTAACTTTTCTTCAATTTGCCCATTGCAGTACTCATTTTCACTCTGAAGTGGATTTCATTACTGTCTTGTCCTACGACCTTCAACTTGATGTACTCGGAATTTCCATCACCGCCTTCCTGCAAAACAAAAATTCACAAACAAAGTTAGTTTGATCAAACAATCTAGACTTGTAGCTTGAGACAAACGAGCCGGCACTACAGAAAGTGTTCCTCAAGTGAATTAAGTATCAAAAGCGTCGTTTGAAACATTCCATGTCTTTGTCATCAAAACGCCGGTACATTTTACGGCTTGTTTTTCTTTGGGTTTTGAAAAGCCTTAGGGCGCCTACTGTGAGATCTTATTAAAGCTCAACTAACCAGTAAAGGATTTCAAGTTAACCATAACATTTTGAAGTTCTACCCTTCAAAACAAGCATGAACCAAAATTTCCCAATGACGCCAAATCTTCTAACGAAACCCCGAGTTGAAATTTTGAAAATAAACTTTTGATCTTACCGCGTTATCAGCCATTGTGAAGATCTTCGAAAGTCAAGTTGGTGTGATACAAGGAAATAAAGTTAGTGAAACGTTAACTAATCACGAGAAGTTCTTTAACGCCGCACCAGTGATCACCGTCCAACAGTCGAATTCTTTGTGATGCTTTTACGAAATATTTTATGCTACAAAACTTAACCGAGTCTTCGAACGGGCATGGGCTTCGGCAAGCAAGAGAAAGACAAAACGTGAATCGAAACGTATGTACGCAACGTTTTAGATGCGTTGTATGCATTATATCCCGATAGACGCATAGTCTACTAGCTTGAAACTCTATACTGCATAATCAGGAGGCGGAGCCTAAAACGAAACCCAATATAAATTCGCCACGCACAAAACTCCTCCTTCAGTAGGCGGATCGTAGCCTTACATTCTTACTCACTATATGGAAAACCTTGCATACTGCTATACCGATATAGCGCTCTGTATCCAAGAAGGCGGGAGGGCAAAAGTGGTATGTGCGCATTAAAATCGCCGTAAAGATGCTTCACCTTTTGGACTTTACACTCTCACGGATTTAAACTGGAAGCGGGAAAAATCGTCCAAGGGTTCAAGGGGTAGACTGTTATTGTTGTGGTCAAGAACGAGATTGATTTGTCATTATCGTAGTCATTCCTTCGAAGCAGATGCTCGATTCAACGGCGGACTTGCGAGCTTTGTGTTTGATGATATTCCTGGACACTTTCATTAGAAAGGATTACTCAGTCAGTTCCAAGAATTTGAGCGCATATGTTCAGAAATTCGAAATTAGTGTGAAGATTAAACGCTGTGCGATTAATGCTGTACCGAAGCAAGCTGCCAAACGTTCTCTCAGTCAGTCAGTGTTTTGGTCATAATCACCACATTTGCAATTTATGCTGGGCGTGGAGTTGGCAGAAACAGAGGAATCGGTTGGATCAGATGTTGGGGTAAACAGATTGATTGATGAAGTAACTCACAAATGGTATGTCACCAAGGCTAAGCTGTAATGAATGGGTTGAATTCTGATGGTTTATGTATTCTGATCAAAGTCTGTTGTTTATTTATACTTAGGTGGGCGTGCAACCAGGAGCAAGAATGAGCAATGCGACTGAAAATGACCAGGTTCTAACGTTGGCGAATTGAGGTAAACAAACAAAAGAAATTCTCGGTTAAATGCATTTGATAATTCTTTCGTATGCTTTTCATTACATGTATTTACTTTTCAGATTCAAGATGGAAGAAGAAAAGCCAATTTCTCATGTTATTGTTGTGGGTTTTCACCATAAAAGAGGATGTCAGGTAAAATCAGCTGTGATGTAATTCTTTCGAAATTGAAGTTTCAAACCCTGAAGGCTGTGTTTTTGAAGGTGGAATATTCATATCCTCCTCTGGAAGGAGATATTGAAAAGACAGCGTGGAAGTACCTTCCCACTTTGGCAATGCCTGATGGAGCCCACAACTTTGAACGAGACACGGTGTATTTCCATCTGCCTTCGTTAAAAGATTCCAAGGAAACAGTATTTGGTGTTGCCTGCTACCAACAAATCAACGCTGATCTGTTGAAGAACAAGCCTGATGATGTGACTCGTAGTACTGTGCAAAAGTCTGTGTGTATTCTGAGCCGATGGCCATTGTATGGGCACATCCAAGTGAAAATGGAGTTGATAACTGCAGCATACTTTCGTGAAGGAGATTTTTCTCAGATTTCGTTACTGGAGAAGGCCTACCATAATCTGAACGCTTGCCTGAGGAAGGATCAACTGGATACTTCAGAGGCATTTCAGGGCCTATCTGCAAGGGACCTCGTATTTACCTTTGGTCACCAAGTGTTGATATTACTAAAGTTACTGCTATTAGAGCGAAAAGTGTTGTTCAGAGGTCCATCAGTTGGCCCAATGTCTTCTGCTCTCTTAACTCTGGTGTCGCTACTACCAGACTGTGTTGCTTATGGACTTGGCGAATCAGCGTGTGTGAGAACTGCAAAGCAAATGTCAATTGTCCCGGATGTGTACGAGCATGGAGAAGTTGATACTACCGATGAAGCTGCAATGAAAGAGGAAAGCATGACTAATGCTGCAATGAAAAAATCCGATTCAGTTTCATCAACAAAGTCAATGGAAACTTCGGAGCTGGAAAAGAACGAAGAAGTACCGGACTTTCTAACTGCCGTGAATATAAGCTCTACCGAAGCTGGTTTGCCGCTTCAGATATTTACTAATGTGAGTTCAATGCTGTAATATTAATGAGTGAATCGTAATGGAATTTTTCGTTATCTTATACGCCTGGCTGCTTTACATCACAGGGTTATATCTGTCACCCGTACCTGTCACTGAATTACATGGATCTATTGTCGGACCGACGCGTGCGAGGTTTCCTGGCTGGTGCTACTAATATATTGTTCAAGCAGAAGAAAAACCTTTGTGACGCTGTCATTGAAGTAAGAAAGTGTTCGAATACATACTCTTACTTCAGTTTGATCCTTTGTTCCTAATAACGTATGTTTTCATTTCCAGGTCAAAGACGGCACCATCGAGATTTCAGATCCCGTACTCAAAAGACTGGTCACTCTAACAACACCTGATCTCCGCTTTGCTGAAAGCATTGTCCGTCAAGTAGGCGTCAATGGAGAGCAATTCATGGACGGCGTGGGCTGGGAAGGTGGCGACGAATGGCTAAGAGCCCAATTCAAGTACTACCTCATGTGTCTGATGCGAACCAGTCTGACAGAACCAGGCCATAGGAGCCGAGAATCTTTCGGCATCTCATTCATGGCTGAATGGCAGAAAACTTGCCATTGGAAAACGTGGCATGCTTTCGTGACCTCTGAGGACAGGGAAACTCCAGGTGTTTACGCTCTTTGTCCCGGTCACCCTAATGACGGCAACATTTCCATTAGCGACATGAAACTCAAATTATCACAGTGAGTACTTTACTACCCTCACACGGATTGCATGCTTCCCTTTGATTTGAAAATCACTATTTTGCTCCGGCACGTACTGTGTACTAACACGAACTTTTTCAACTTTTTTCATTCCAGCGCTATCCATAACACAGAAGGGGGTCGACGCCTCAAAAACGCAATGACTTCAACATCAGTCAACATCGTCAATACCAGCAAAGTCTTTGGAGACGCATTGCAGCAAGCGAAACTAGGATTCAGCAGTTGGTTTGGCGGCGCTACTACCGCAACTCCATCAACGACGCCTGCGAATAACCAGCCCCAAGAACCCGAGTTTTCTTCAGCTATTGTCTCTCAACAAGAATCGACCTAACATCTGAAGCTTTAATTTATCATCACCATCGTCTGTTCTCATCGCACTCTAATCTCGTCAATTACTTTTTAGTCATTCCGCAAGTACTCATCAGAGAACGGTATCCTACAATTGTGTGTAACTCTACCGTTGAGTCTTCGTCATCGTAACTTTGTGTTATCTTACCATGTAAATTGTATTACTTTTTGCATTGTATCTTTTTTCAGCTAGTAAAAAAGCCTGCTCTTGCAGTGCTATATACTGATCAATTCCACATATGACCAAGTTGAACTTGCTGTTGGACATCATTATTGCTACACCGGAAGTCGGTATCCTGATGCAAACAAGATGCAATCTGCAACCCCTTGTTCCCCTCGTATTCGCAACTACCATTGTGGTCTTTGCTCCGAAAGCACGTGTACATTCTCTCAGTCACTCAGTCAACCAGTTGTATTTCTATGTAGGTAAAGTAGCCCAGAACAATTAGACACACGTTTGATTATAGCTCCTATTGACCGCCTCCCCCTCCTATTTCATGCCAAAGTTTTTGTCGTGACCACCGTTTTATTATTCATCTCGTTTACGACATTACTCTCACTCCCTCTCGGCTATTGTTCCTGGTAGCACGCATTTCAGCCATTCTGTGTAACGCACCATTTCCATGGTAACCGAGCACATTTTTCCTTAGGACACACAACAGAAAGAGATTTCCGTAAAGACCTGTCCGATTGTGCAAACCTTTCACCATTCCCGCCTATTGAGAAAGAGAAGAGCCGCTGTCCATTCTTCCGGAGGTCTTCTCAGCGGCTTTGGAACTCGTTGGCGGTCTTCGTTACCGAAACCTGAGCTTCTTCCCGATAGTCTGACCCCATCCACCACAGATAGACACTTTAATTTGGCCGTGCAAAGGTGAGTGAAGGAGAAAAGAAGGAGTTTTGTCGAGTTGTTAAAAGGGATGAACCGGGTTGTGTAGTATGCATCTGTAATTTCTGTATCGATTCAACTAGGGCGACGTGTACCGGATACCACCAAGAACATTAGTCTACCATCATGTCAACATGACGACGACGAGACAAAAAGTTTCTTGAATTCACAATGGCTTCCTGTTAACGCTTCCGTAAAAAACATAATGTCAATATCAATTTTGGACGATTACACCTCTTTAAGTGAGTGCGCCTTGAGATACTCGACGTCTTCCAAAAACCAACTTCACTTCAGTTTTCTTCAAGTGTGTCCGTCTCCAAAAGTTGGTGCATCGATGATGTAGCAGTCACTTTTTTAGAAACTTGACTCAAACTTGCTGTATTTTCAGTAATGTCCTGTTCTAGTGGTACTGAGCAAATCGAATACTTTTTGCAATGTTGACCGCAAAGTTCTTGGCCATTTGCCATTTTCTGGTTTTCGTTTCCAAATTCGGAGGTACTAGCTCAAACAGTAATAGTGTTAAATCTTAATACGCTCCAATACAGTGAGCTTAACAATCTGATTCTGATTTTTACAGCCGAAGCCCAATACGTCACTCCGAACCCATTACGTCCAGAACCGTCTGAAGAAGAACTGGTATCAGCAGAATGGGTCGAACCAGAAGAGAATCCAATCTTGACTTCCAAAGCCATGGCGAATCCCTTACGTCGTTTTGCGTAAGAAGACACGAACAATAATTTTTGTGAAATTATCTAAAAGAACATCCAAGTCAAGCTTTTTTCTAAACTGAACAGAAGCGCTCCACCTCTCGACTGGTTCCTGGCCCAAGGCTCCGGCGCTGGTCCAATCTCAGCCGAAACTGACGGAGGCCTCGCCTGGGAAGACTCCGGCCCAGGAGCTGAATACGGCCCAATCCTTCTCATAACCAGAACCAAAGTCCTGTACAAAACCATCGAATCAACAATATTCCCCGTAGAACTAACTCCAACCGTGGTTTACCCGCCGGGAAGAACTTCCAACTTCGCGACCCCACCTTTAATCGCCCCTTCGCCATCGCCCTCCGAAGGCCTCGACACTTCCCCAATCCCCATATCTCCAACGCTCTCGTTTCCACCAGAAAGAACCCTTCACATTTCAGAAATCTTCCCTCCTCCAGGACGTCACGAGAACCAGGACCAAATCCTTATGAACCAATTGTACTGGGTTCAGACAATCATCAGAGCTAACGCCACCAAAATACAGTCAACCGAACCAATCTTTGTCCAACAAATGGAAAAGAACCTGGCAAAAGTGTATGCATCTGCCTTCAAAAGACATTTGTTGCATGCTCTGGGCGTACTTCGACAAAAAGCCAACCTCCAACAAGACCCCGAAGCAGATGGCCAACTTGGCCGAAATGACTCCGAGCCTTTATCTTCCGCTAAGCAAAGCTTCCTAAGGCGTCGCCGCCGAAGTTGGAAAATTGAAGACTTGGAGGACGCCATCGGAGAAGAGACTTCCGCCAACTTCTTTTATCTCGCCAACCTCAACAGTGATGGTCAATTGAGCCCCAGCCAAATGCAGTCCCTAGCAACAGCAGTATTAAATGTAACAGTTCAAATCCTCAACATTAGTCAGACAGATGGATCCAAGCCTTGGGTCACAATTAGCTACGTTGTTTGTGCTGAAGGCAATCCAGTTTTGGCCAGTTCAGCAGTACATGACCTCGAGGCTCAGGTTAAGAAACAGGAGATGGAGACGCAGATCGGATACGAAGTTATCAAGAAGGCTGAAGGTTTTTTACAAAATTTTGAAGTTTGTTCCAAGTTATTGATGATATACTTGAAAAGTTTTTTTGAATTTTGATTCCAGCCCTCGTTGCAAGCCCACTGATTCACGAAGAACAACGCACCGAAATCGCAACTTCGCCCTGGCTCATCGTTGCCATTGTTTCGATCGTCATCATGGCCTGCTTAGTCCTTGTCATTTGTGTCATGGTCTGGAAATGGAAGTCTAATCGCCTAGGCGACACTTCAGGTTTGCATTCAGCGCCGCCAACGTCCAGATCAGGTATTGAAGGAGGAGTCGTCAACCCGGCTTTTCTGGGCCCAACGGTACTGACCATAACTTCAACCGCCAAAATTCAAATCAAAATCTGCGCCGCTACTTTATAAATGCCTCTAATCTATTTTAATAGTCGGTGTCGTACAATCGGATAAGTCCTCTGTATATTTTCCCAAGCTTTTTCTTTCTCTATTAGAGCAGATCTCAAGCTATACTTCTGGCCCTTATCGACATTGGGCAAAGAATCGAGAGATGTCGCTAGCAAAGCTAGATTCTTTGAACGGGTGACGCTTTTTAGTATTGTTGGTGGCGGAATATTGAAACGTTGAAATGAGCCCTGGCTATAATTTGGCTCATATGCTTATACGTATGGTTGTTGGCCCTGTAAAAGTCGCTTAAAGCGAAGCGTAGAAAGCTATACATTCAGCATGACTATGGCTGCCCTCTTGTGGTGAATCTTTCGCTTCATGGCTTCTGAACGTACTATTACGGCTTCAAATCCTCCTTGTATTTTTCAGCTCCATTCCGGATCATCAGCAGCGCAGGTTCCTCGTAGTGCCCTTCACATTGCCAAACCAGTCATAGGACAACAAGTAGCGAATAAACCAAGCACCAGCAGCGCCACCGCACTTGAAACAATACAACAGCAGCATCTACTCGCTTCCGAGCTCAACCGCCTCATCAAAAACAAACCGCAGCGCCCTCTAAGCAGCACAGCTTCAATCAGCAGCGGCAGCGATGGCTCCACTACCCGCTTATCTCCACAGCAGCAAGAGAACTTGGACCCTCAGCGCCACAGCAGCGCCCGCTACCGGACAAACTCGAGCAACGTTCGGAGAACCAACTCTCCTAAGCGAAAGCCTCGACGGAAGGACATGGATCAACAGCAGCAAGAAAGCCGCCCTGACGAATTCGGGTTTCCTCAAGGTCCCCAAGTTACTGATTTGGACACTCATTTAAGCCAAGGCGGCAAATCAGTCGATCGAATCAGCTACGACGATCTTGAGATTTGCCAAGACCCAATCGCCAGACCTTTGAGTTCGAAAGCGCGGAAACTTTTACCGCCAAGGGCCGGTAGTGCTCGAGCGTCAAGAGATTTAGACAGTGGTTCAAGGGTCAGCTTGAGGGACGTTCCGGAAGAACGAGAAGGCGGTGCTTCAGAAGCTGGGACTCTGACCAAAGACAAAGACCGTGAAATTACTGAAAGTATGGAACACATTCCAGTAGTTCCACATTCGGCGGAACCGTTGACGAAAGACGCCCAAGTCCAGACTCCAACCAGAAGGCCGAAGCCGCGAAGTAAACCTCGAAGAGAGCAGGTTTCGACCGAGTCGCTAATTTCAACAGAATCTGAGGAACTGTTTGAAGTCCACAACTTTGATCAGGTCAGCGACGACCAGAATCCAATGGGCAGGATGCGCAAGAGGTTCCACCAGTTTTTGGACGATGCGTTCAACGTTATGAGTAAGACTAAGATTTGACTAGTTTTCTAAACTTAATCTCCTTGCTGATACATTGGTTGATTTGATCTTATAGAAAAAGACGAGGTCGAAGAAGGCCATCCGAAATCTGCCAAAATATGGGTTTCTCGAAGCGTCGAAACCCGAGAAGTCCCAATTGGTCCACCTTCCATAACTTCTTCTTCAAGTGCTGAATCATCGCTAATACGAAGTCAGGAACTGGTTCATCCAATCCAGCCCGTCCCAGAAGCCTTTAGAAGTCCTTCCGCAGCCGGAGAACCGCTGAGAGGAGAAACTTCAAGATTCCCACCTACAGAAATACCATCAATTGTCGAACCTGTTTTTCCCAGCTACCCAATCTATCCTGACATTCCCATGAGTGTCCCTTCCCGAAGCCCTGGCCAAAGCCCAGCAGTCCCTTTGATACTGGCCATCAAGGAAGAAATCAAGCGCTTTGAAAAAGTCAAAACCACCAAAAGCAGCAGTAGCAGCAGCAGCACTACAACTTCATCACGTCGGCATCAACCAGATCCTGACCCACCTTTCAGAAGTGACCATTAATCATCAATTATGTACAATAAAAGTTCAAACTTTTAGAGGAATAAACTGCATTTGTACTACAATACCAGCGTCAGTTTAATTCCTTCTTTAGCAATTTGACACTGATAGTTTGATTTCCTTGGTACTCTTTTCAGTCTGACTAGGACAGAACCTCTTGACGCTTCCTTTGTCTAACAAAGCTACTTCAACATACTTCAACTTGAAATCCGCAGCTTTCCGTCCAAGGAACCATCGTACGCTCAAAGCTGGCACCACTTCCATTTCAATCTCCGTCGTCCTCTCGGTTACTAGGCGCGTGTCAGCAACTAGATACTTTTGAGTAAAGTTTGTTCTCAGATCTCTACGGGAATCATACACACGTGCCAATTAGCAAATCTTTTCCATGTCAACCAAAACAAATATTTATCAAACTCATGCATTTCATCCAGTTGTCCATACCTACCTTTCATCTAGCGCTACAGCTTTTGGAAACGCCCTTCCTTGTCTAACAACGAGATTGAATTTTACTTTGGCGAAAAATTGCGAAAACCTGCCGATCCCAACCGTAATCATGTAATGATCACCTGCAGCGAAAATTGCAAAGCCGCATTAGTCATCTCGATCCAATTCAATATCTGGCATTTGTACAACGGTAGTATTTGCAAAAACTCACGACAAAAAGGCTCAGAACTTCCGGTAATCAAGTAGTAATTCTGCCTCGTTGTTGTTGCATTCACAGTTCTGTCATCACTACTCGTCAAGTTATTGTCAACAGTATCAGGTTTCACCATCAAATCATCCTGTCCTCCAATCCACGCTTCAGCGCTTATGTTTGACCAACTGTGATAGCCCATTCGTATACAGCTGCAGGGAATACAAATCACAAAGATCGGTCAATTAAACACAATGCCACGCTAGCCACAACAGTATATGATGCAATTTTCAAGAAAAGTTCACCTAGTTTCACTTTTGTTACAGTCGATTTCACATTCTCCCGACAAAAACGATGACCACGAAGGACAGGCAAAGCCGGTGAACGGGCATTTGCCGTTTACTGATTCGATGAAGTATTCAGTAGAGCGCATGTGATCGCAAACCACCATTCGTTTCAAACCTGCATTTTGATTTGCAAACAACAGTTATAATTAAACATAATAACGCAATTAGATCATGTACAACCACAAACTAACCTCGAAGAAGTGATCCCTTTTCAGCAAGAACTGCTTGATACAAAGGCGCTGTGCAACCCGGCTGATCCCGGCCACTGTTCGGATAAAAGTCTACGGTTCCAACAGGGTCTTCCATTCCAAACCCAGTGATGCCTGATGGAAATTTTGAAAATTTCAGTACAATCATAAGTAAACAACAACTAAATCATCATTTTCGTTACTTACTTGAAGACAGCATTGGTTTGGCATCCGTATGAATAACATCTACCTGGAAATATATGAATCAAGAAAGCTCAAGTTATATAATTGTAGATTAATCTGATCAAATTCGTACACACTTTCAAAGCATCCGAAGGATCCAGCCTTGCATCAACAGGAAATTTTTGAAAATACGGTTGCGCGGGATCCAAAGCTGCAAAACGTAAACAATGCAAATTGCTGATCAAATCAAAACATTAAAACTTCCGCGGCATCTAACGGCAAAGTTGTGAAAAGCTTGTGGAAAATTCTCCTTTGATGTTTACGTTAAGAATTTTCTCTCTTGCGGAATCTTGTTGACGTTTGAACTTTTCAACAATTTACGATAAAACTTTGTTGAATTTTTGATTCTTTCTTGTTTTTATGTGATTCAATTCACCTGTAATTCTGTCAAGCAGAAACCCACGTTCCTTCAACCAAGCTCCAGACAATCCTGCCAAATGTGCCCCAAGCGAATGTCCAACAAAGTAAGTTTCGCTAACCTTCAAACCATGGGCTTCCTGGAAATCAATTTTTAGTCAAATTATATTGTTGTTTCGAATCCTTTGATGTTATTTATTTATACTCCTACAGATTCTTGGAACCATCAAAAATAATCTACATTAGCTTTCCGCCCACCTGAAGCACCAACATCAGATCCCCCACGTAGGCAGCCAAAAGGGGTAAATTGGCTACAGCTTGAGTATACGGCGGAGCAGCACCACCGGACCAATCGACAACGAAGATATTCAGGTCATCTTGTGTCTCGTGTTTCAAGAGTTCGTCAACAAGTCTCTATGGAAAACCATGACGTTACTAGGCTTAAACCACAGAATCAAACGATATGCCGTTTCACACACTCGGAAGAAACGGAAACCTAGGATACCCGCCTACATGAGCGTTCATTTTGGCCTTATTATTTCCTTGCGTAGGTGTTGCATTTGTGAAACAAATGGATGATGTTAAACAAAAGAAAACATGATCCTCATTATTTACGTTTTCCCACAGATCTTGCCGTAACATGAAAGCCAGCTTCAAAAATGGCGACGTACCTCGACCCATCCAGTTCGGCCAGACTCCAGGTAGCCGTGAGCAATCCAAATAGATCTGCCAGTAGATGAAATTGTCAGCTCTGCCATATTCTCCCTATTAACGACGGTGCCATCACAAGAGGCTCCTATTGCCGATGAAACCTTCTTCTTTTTGCTTTCCCGGGTATAAAGACAGATTTGGGGTCGCATCAATTGGATTTCCATGGGGAAAAGATGGAACCCGCGTTCTGCCGAGTACTTCAACGTTATGCATCCATGCTCGCCGTAGCAGTAAGTGTTGTTTGCATCTATAGCCAATCGGAGAAAATGTCAAAAATGTGATTGTAAATCATAGAATACTTGTTACACAGGAAGATCCTTGGACATTTTTTGCGAACCCCCAGTAGTCCAATGCATGCAAGAAGCAGAAGTAAGTTACATGTGAAAGTGAATACCACATGTCAAGTCGTTGCGGAAAATACCTAAATCATTTCTTTGACAGAATCTGCAGCTGCCAAGATTTATCCATGGTTTTTTCTGTTTCTAGTTTCTGTCATAAACACTCAACTCACACGTGGACTACAAAGGCGACTGTAATATTCAAGTGAAATCGAAAGAAACTTGATGATAAAAGCTCAACACCTACCGTACGGATGAGGTCCTGTATATGCAGGATCACCAGAAGTTCCCAGTGATGTGCTTGAGATTCCTTTGTAAATGGAATACTTTTCACTCAGGTACGGTAGCCCACTCACATACAACAAGGCTTGTAGAATCGTCCCGATTCTTGTAGAATTCAATTCCCTTGTGAAATACAATAAGCCCATATTGTTTTGCCTTATCGTTTTGCAGTTCTAAAACGTGAATACTTTGTTCCACAAGATCACTACCGGGAGTATTGTTTTTGATATTCTACACCACCACGACACGACCGAATGGTATGGCGTCTCCTTGTCTACGCTGATTTGAAATTACTCTCTCTCTCTCTCTTCGTCCTCTGTCTGTTTTCTGTTTTCCCTATTGAACTTGAACAGCCAGTGTTTAATGTCCTTGATGTATTAGACTTCGCATAAGTACAAGTTTTGCCATTTCTCCCGAGTGCTTATGTACCTCAAGATCAAGGATGATTCAAAAGATCTTGATCCAGGAAGTTATGCTCTGATATCTCGATTTTAGTAGTCTTGTCTTTATCTCTGCAATTGTACTCGTCTAATATTTATGAATGGAAATCTTTGTTTGTTTTTCAGTATCCGTCTAGGCTAGAATCGCCGTATCATTTGGCTAGTACTACATCATCTTCTGCAGAATAACGATATTGGCAAAGGAGCGGCGGAATTTTACGAGTACATCCGTTGAACCAATGCCATTGATCTGATTTTAAGTAAGCTTAACATTCCATAATTCACACATGCTGTTACTACGATTAACCTCATGAATGAAAACTTTGTTGAATTCTTTTGCAGAACAGATCTTTATCCGATTATCCTTCAATCTCATTACGCGGTTACACACGCCATTCTGGTAGAGCAGCAAAACCAATGCGTCCGCCACCAACATGTGTATCATCCCACCAGGCCAACAGCCTCCGGTAGCATGAGCAAGCAATCACATTGTAACGTTTGTACAAACAAGTGTATCATTTTACCCGGGAGGCGGTGATTGACGTCATTTATTGCCTACAACTACCCGCCATTTCGCCAAAGGAACATTATGGGCCCATATACAGCTTTCACTGCTGCTCCATTCAAAACCATCCAACCATAGGAGCTGACACTGAATACACCACTGCCCATTAACCGGTAAAAGTTGCTCTAAGCCTGCTGCCTACTACATTAGCTTCCGGCGTATTCCACGGACTTTGCAAGACGTCATACCTTTAAGCCACACTCAGTAAAGCCGGTCCTATCATCTAATACGTTAATCTTGGGATCAGCTTCAGCCGGCAATCTCAAGGCCTTGGCTTAAAAGTATGCTTCCACTTGTGCTTTCTCCACCGCCAGGGATTTATGCAAAGAACGTGAGTACATTCAACAGACGGATTATATGGAATTCCATCATTTTTATTATCATTCCCTACCAGACGTTTTTTTCTTTTTACCAGGCTGGTACAATCTCGGAACTTCTTTTAGTAGTCCCAAAAGCCCTAGACTGAAATTCCCGCACCTCCTCATTCAAATGGAAATCATTTTAACAACCATTCTACCACAGACGTCATTACCATAACACAGAGCAGCAATATTGCCTCTCCCGAATTGAATGAACAATACAGCAAGGAGCTGCTGGTGAGCAACCGCCATCACTTTACCCTCTCTTCCGTATACACGGAACCCGGGAGAAAACTTGCAAAAGTATGCGAATAATTGAGCAATTTCATACAACTTTCTAGCACCGCCAGCAATAAGACAGCCTCCACCACAGCCATTCACAGCCTACGCCACTGCAGGATCTGTTGAGCCGAGCTTTCTAAATTCTGCCGCAGAGCCTCATCTTCCCCATGTACTAGCAACACTAGAAGCACAAACGACCTTGAGAAATCCAACCCTTATTATGCTGGTCTACTATTCGACCTGCCTGAATCCAACATATACCACTACAATGAACTCCTTCAGCGTCTCGAGGTACCAACCGACCAGATTGTCCAAGTTGCCCTCACTTGGCTATACCCATACCGACCAAACGAAACGTGAACTTACTAACGAAGCCACCCGCATTCTCTTTCACGAAAACCGGAAGTACTATCGCAGCTCTCCCAGTTAGTCAATCGCTCCAACCGTGAAGTCCATTGAACAAGATTCTGCTTCTCTGCACTACATGCTTTCCTTATTACAATTCCTCAACTGTACCACCATCAGCAGCAAATCGTCATCATGATGAGAAAAGGCCGTTTTCTCCAGCAAATCGATATCCAACCGTAGCCATAACAACCATGAATGACGTAGCGATCGTCATCCTCCATCATGAACGGATTCAGTTCTTCTGATTGTGAGATACATGAATGAAATATTGGGTGATATACTACTTTGTTCCTGCTAATGAAGATTATGACTTAATCACCAATATCCTCTATGTATCTTTCTTCCCACACAGAATGGAAACCATCAACTATGTTTGTTACATATTTTCAAATTTCTTACGTCGTTCAAGTCTACCTACCAAAATGCGGTTTGCGGCAACCTTGATAAACTACCACACCCGCGGTTATTCAAAAGCAAGTTACATGAATACGTCTAGGCTGATTACGCATTTGATTTTGTTACGTAGCTTCCTCAATGTAATTTCGCTTTCGCAATTTCAGATCATGGGGGCCAGACGCAGTTTGTTTGCGGAAGTCCAGCAATGAGGGCCATCCTTGCACTACACCTTCAGCCAATGGTGCTTACTGAAGGTTAGGGGAAAGCGTTAACGTTAATCTTGTTGAGTTGCCAAGCTTTGTGTTATTTCTGATACTTTCTAGGCTCCCAGTAAAGCAGCACAAGACCTTCACCCGGATTCAAACTAACTCATAAGCCAACACGACCGCTTACTCCACATCAAAGAGTACATATTAACCGGATTAGCTTCCTTGATGCCCGGATAATGGAATCAATTTGCTGCTATGGATTGAAAGCACTTATTAGCTCTTTCCAAGTTACACAACATGTGCTGAGCCATCGCTATTCGGTCGACAGCGACAAATTTCGATACAATGTGTCTACATTCAGTCAGTACAAGTACATTTCCATCTTCGTATGTAAGCGGGTATAAGATAGTCGTAAGTATACCAGTCTTACAATCAGCTCATGGCTTGCCCAAGATCCTCAAGGAGAAAGTTACGTCGCAGCAGCAGAATCAGCAGTGGCAGTGTCATAGTAACTGGCGGCTTTAAATAAGTAGTGAAAGTAGCATAGATAGGTAGTAGTGAAGGCGGAGGGAAAGCAAGGAAACTATATAGGGAAAGTAATACGAGAGAAACAAGAGAAAGAGCATTCTTCTTCTCTCTTCGGCATATGCTTACGTGCATTCTGCGTGAAGTTTATATATGTTGTCTGTTTTCTCCTTGGTGCTTATATGAATAACTATGCACATATCAAATGGCAACAGCAGGCGCACAGAGAATGGGAGCGAGAAAGCTTCAAATCCTCATGTAGTCATTCTTCCCTTCCTGTACAATTGTTCAAAGTTCAAAGTTTAACATGGAGAAAGCAGGGAAGTAGAAGAAGACAGAAAGCAAGAGAGACAGAGAGAAAAGAGCGAAAGCAGGAGTCAGTTTCCCTCATTCATGCATTTTTAAAGCTAGAGTCAGTCCCTTGATAATCCACAGATAGTCTTACACCGTCGCGAATGGTGGGAGTGGAGCAGTCCGTCACACTGACACACAGCCCAACCAGTTTCCGTTACTTCCTCAAACAGGTGAAACGCCAACTTTTCCCTCAATCGAAATTCCCTTACTTTGATTAACAAACTTATTTGTTTCATCTTGTTTCTCCGTTCAGGTCGGCTCGAAAATGAATTTCTCCCCTCGTCGTCGGTGATCTTTGAACCTTATTTCAAGTTTCTACGAAATGGAAGGAGTGTGAATCAACTGACAGGAACCAAATCCAAAGGTGCTATATTCAACCAACAAGAAGGCGCAACTTGCTCCGACAACATCCACATTTTGTTGCTGGTCGACGAATCGGTGTTGTTTGAAAATTTTAGTGTTATTTGGTGCTATTCGCAAAACGAATCCTCATTAAGATGCCAGAGCAAAGCAACGATTACCGAGTTGTTGTTTTTGGCGCTGGAGGTGTGGGAAAGTCTTCGTTGGTCCTGAGGTTTGTTAAAGGGACATTTCGTGAGTCCTATATTCCGACGATCGAAGATACTTACAGACAGGTGAGTCAAAATTCATGATTAATTCTGATGGATTAAACCTGGGGTTTATTAAAGCATGTTTTGAAATTCTCCAGGTGATAAGCTGTAACAAAAATGTGTGCACGCTCCAAATCACCGACACCACAGGCTCCCACCAGTTTCCAGCGATGCAGAGACTGTCCATTTCCAAAGGTCACGCCTTCATCCTCGTCTACTCCGTCACATCTCGACAGTCCCTTGAAGAGTTGAAGCCAATCTGGGAAATGATACGCTCAATCAAAGGAAACATGGAAGACATTCCGCTAATCCTCGTAGCCAACAAGTGTGACGAAACAGAGAACCGCGAAGTGCCCGAGACAGACGGACATGCCATTGCAAGAGTTTGGCAATGTAACTACATTGAAACATCGGCCAAAACCAATCACAATGTGCAAGAACTCTTTCAAGAACTACTCACTCTCGACAAACAGCGCAACATGAGCCTACAGCTTGACATGAAGGGAACCAAAGGATCCAAAAGCTCGACAAGTAAAGTCAGAGAAAAGTGTAGTATTGCTTGATTCCTGGAAACCCATATTTTCTGTAACGTCAGTCCTTTTCTCCTTCGAATCTTCATCTCCTCTATCTTCAATACAAACATTGACCTACCTCTTGAAATTTCACGCTATTCTAATAGCAACTACTTCTACTTAAACGACAAAGAACAGTAATTAGCAGGATGAGTGGTAAGACAAACCTTCTGAAAGCAAATATTCTATGAAACTGTAAAGATCAGATTTTAATGCGCTCCTTTTTGATTTTACAGGCAAGCAATGGGAGCAGATAAGAACCGTCATATCCGAGTTAGTGCGGAACAACTTTTTTCACAGTATCAGGTCAGGATAAAACTGCATAGCAACGAAGTTTGTAAGCTCAACCGTTAGCGAAATTCACTAGGCCGTCAATGCGTATTTTCAGAGAACAAAAACCTGCCCAGATTCGTGGGCTTTCAGTTTTGGTGAGATAGACTGCTATTACAGGGATTGGTGTTATGTTAAGTGTTTGCCAGTTATTTGCTAAATATCGAATCTAACTGTTGTCGACACCTGTTTTTAGCCAGCTTAGATGTTATTTTTACAAGGACATATCCTATGATGTACATGACCAGGAAAGATGTAAGATTTATTGTCTACACAACTTATCGATGTAGTAGTTTTCCGGATGACATGACCATGACATAAGAATAGATTTGCCCGCCGCTAACCGAAACAAGAGCCTTGGATTAATGTATGGATACATGTTTTTCAAGCTACTTTACGTTTAGATTAGAAACTGATTTCGTATTCGCACGTTATGATAACTGACATATTTATCAAGACGGACTTTCTATTGTAAAAACCAATTTTGATCTCGCTGTAGTACAGTAACAATTTTTACTGCAAACATTATTATACGTGTCACAAATCCCATTTTGTTTCATTAGTAAGTATATTCAGTTACATAGAGAATATTTTGTGTTCTTAAGAACTGTTTTATCGATAAACTTCTTACTCGAATGTTTGGTGCAATATAGATTGCTCTTAAAGCGGCTTCTATAAGTTGAAGAATACGTATGACAAAAAAGTATTTAAAGTATATCAATACCCTTACCTAAGAAAATATCGTTAAAGTAAGTGATCAAAATAAACATGAATCCCATATCTACGTATCCCGCATTCAACTTATGTGCTAGGCTCACTAGGATTAGGAATACTGATCAGCTCTTCTAGGTCTTTCTGTACAAAATGGTCTACAACTAAACCTATAATCAAGTTACAAGTTGCTATCACATCTTCATGGGTGTAATCTTCATCTTCCTTCAGAAGCACAAAATCGCATGCGGTATTCAAGTCATCACTTGAGGAACAAGAACAGGTCGCGACGGTTTTCAAGGGCAATTCAGAATAAACTTTCTTGACATGAGCGAGGAACTCATCACGCCGTTGGGCGCATTGTAGGGCTATGCAGCGAAGGTCTGAGATGACGCTTGAATCAAAAGGTACTTCCAATGATGACATCAGAGCGTAAATCCACGTTCCTTGACGCTTGGTCATGATCCCGAAGTCCTGCAGCCATTTTAGATTGAGCGAGAGAAGGAAAGTGACCAGGTTTTGAGGCATCGATAGCAACAAGGTTGTCAAAGGGTAGTTGCCGTACAGTTTGCTAGCTTCTCTGACTGAATCGAAGCATGCAGTGAGATCTGTGTCGTCCTGTTGATTTTCAGTCGCTTTTTCTTCTTCACTAGGTGGAATGTTTTCAGTTTCAATGGGAACTTCTTTTCCTTCCTCTTCAATATTTTCTTCAGAAGTGGCAGTGGCAACAGGTGCATCTTCGATTGCTCTTTCGGCTTCAGCGCTTCCAATTTCCGACTTGCTGGTTATATCAGAATTTACTTCTTCCGTTTTGGTATCACCATTCTGACTTTCATTATCATCTTCAGAATCAGATGCAGTCATTCCATCAGCAGCTTTCAAGCTCAAATTCTGCTTTCGCTTTGCTTCCAGCTTACGGGATTTCTTGGCGCGTTTCAACTCGATCATCCGGGCAGAATTTACTGTTCCGAAACAGTATCTGAGCCAGTAAATTGCATCTTTCTCAAACTGCAAACCAATACATTCAAAACGGGTTATATTAAACCTTGTTTAACTGCTAAAATATCAGCGGAAAACTTACAGTCTCATAAGCTGCAACCACATAAAACGACCCGTCAGCCATCATTTTCTTTGTGGTCTCCATCTTGGCTCTCATATATTGGAAGTTAGTTAGCTGATTAAAACGCCATTTAGCTGAAGGCTTGAATCGATTCGAATGGTTCCAGTCCTTGAGTTCCTTTGTGACTTCGTCATTCTAAATCACAAAAACACCGTGAAAAATTGCCAAATGCAAAGGCTGAGACTACTGAAAAATATTTTATATTAGTTTTTACCAGTTCTAGAACTTCAAGTTCGAAATCAACCTCCTCCGTCGCTCTGTCATTTGTCAAAGTGTCACTTCGTGGGACACTTTCCTCTCCCTGGTTTGCTCCAGAATCTCCTAACGCCGTAACCGGCTTTTTCGCCTTTGAAGTCTTCTTCACGTTGGAAACATCAGCACTAACCCATGATGGTGTCACTTGGCGTTCTTTACGAACTGCTATCAGAAACTGCTCACCGTCTTCTGGTAGGTTGCTTACGAAATCAAACCGACGACTATCGTACTTAAGCTGAGATTGACCCCAAGCTTGACGCATTGGGCCACAATCATCAGATTCTTCAGACTCGTATTCGTCTTCCACTTCTTCTTCGGAGCCAGCTTTGAGCACGGGGTCTTCCATAATCAACAATATTTAGGTTTTCCTCAGATCGTTAAGTTCAAAGATTAAGGATCCGCACCGATAATTCGAAAACTAAAATGTAAACAATCGAGCAGTGGTGTTTAGATCCACGTGCAATCAAAGCCGTCAAACTTGTGTAGGGGTGTCTATGGGAAATTTTCTTACCGACGACTCTACCCAAACCGGTCTTTCGTCTTTTCAGAATCGGGAAAATCACATCTGAACCTAAACTTGACAACCAACATTTATCCCGACAGGGTTAGAAATAATAGGATCAACTGCAGGAACAAACCAGTTTATCGTCCGACGATAAAAATTGTCAGTTTAATAAAGTACAAAAGGTTTGTTTACAAAAGTTTGCATTTTTAACACACATTCAACAGAGCTTTCAATAATTAACCAAGCAAACATAATACTGTATTAACACGCATTAGCGGTCAATGTGGACCAGTTGACGCAACAAATGAAAACCATACTTAATTATGCTAGAACGTGAAGACACTTGAGCGAGAAGGTTCACGAAAGAACGTACATGACATGTCACTAAGGCTAT